>JBBPUL010000949.1:0-13040 GCA_038094675.1 Spongispora temasekensis
TTAGAGGCTAGCCAGGAAGATTCTCCTATTCCACTTCAGTGCCTCCAGTTTCCTGTATGCCTTGCTTTTTCTATGACTATTAATAAATCACAAGGACAAAGTGTTCATCATGTAGGATTAGATTTACGTACACCTATATTTTCACATGGACAGCTTTATGTCACATTATCTCGATGTACACATCCTCATCGTATTAAGGCCATTTTTCCTTCAGAACAACAGAGTACAAAAACTACAAACATTATCTTTACAGAAGTACTTAGAGGCTTAATTTGATTTTTTTTCTATTTTTTTAAATTCTTTTGTTATCAATGAAAATATTATATTATTATTCTCATTCTCATTAACACCCTCGGAGGGGCTTGCCCCTCAACTGGCCACCAGCTCGTAGTTTCAGTAAGAGAAAAGACCATTTTGGAGAGACCAGTCAGAGAGTCAGCAAAGGTTGGAGAGGATAGAAGGTCCCTCAAGGGAGCAGCAGATATTGGAGACAAGGGAGTCAGAAGTAGAGTATGTTGTGATGGGTTTGCTGAGAACTGTGTTGATAATGCAGATAAAGATAGTTTCAGGAAGTAGAGTGACTGCTTGGTTGTCTGACTCAGATGAGAGACAATCTTGTTGGAGAGAGAGAGCATTGGGGCTAAAGAGGAGGGAGCTGGGGATATGGGTGAGTTTTAGATCAAAGTCTGCAAGGTCAAGGAGCCATCATGCTTGGCAATGGTTGAGATTCTGCAGTTTGCAAAAGTAAGTGAGCTTCTTGTGGTCCATGAAGATCCACAGAGGTAGTGTCACCAAGCTTTAAGTACTCGGATGATAGCCAAGAGCTTATGATCAAAGATGTTATAGTTTCATTCAGCAGGGAAGAAGGATTGGGATAGGTAAGAACAGGAGTGCCAATCCCCATTGGAATTAGTTTGGAGCAGAATAGCTCTGGTAGCATTATGAGATGTGTTGGTGGAAATGGTGAAGGGCTTAGAGAGGTTGGGAAGGAGCAGGATAGGTCAGGAAAGGAAGAGCTGTTTAAGCTCTTCAAATGCTTTTTGGCAGCAAGGGGTCCAAATCCATGCAGCAGTTTTCTTTGTGAGGTCAATGAGAGGATAAGAAATGTCAGAGTAGGAGGGAATAAATCACCTGTAGAAATTTGCAAAGCTGAGGAAGGATCATATATCTTTTACTTTCATAGGGACTGGCCAAGAGGTGATTTTATCGAGCTTGACAAGGTCCATGGCAAGTTGTCCTGGTTTTACAATGATTTCAAGGTATTCAACTTCTGAGAAGGCAAATTTACATTTGTTAAGGTGAAGGTGGAGGTAAAGCTCCATCATACATTATAGGACTTGACAGGTGTGCTCGGTGTGGGTTTTATTGTCTGGGGAGAAGATAAGGAGGTCATCCATGTAGATGATGAGCCACTCTTCTGTGATCATGTTCCAAAATAAATTGTTCATGAAACATTAGAAATGGAGGGGGAGTTGTTCATGCCAAAGAACATGACCATGGATTCAAAGAGCTCTTTGTGGGTGATGAAGGTACCTTTCCATTGATGTCCATCCTTGATTTGGACATTGTTATATCTCCAGTAGACATCAGACTTGGTGAAAACCATTGCTCCTTTGAGCTTGTCAACAAGGTCAGAGATGAGGAGGAGTGGGTATGCATCACAGATGGTATGCTTGTTTAGGTATCGGTAATCCTAACAGAGGCATAGTTTCCCATCTTTCTTTTTGACAAAGAAGAAAGAGGAGGCTTGGGGGGATTTTGAGAGGCAAATTTTTCCAGACTGGAGGTTTTCTTTAAGGAAGGCCTTGATGGCCTTCTGTTTCTTAGGAGACAAGGGGTAGACTTTCCCGATCTTTGGAACAAAGAACTCATCAAGGTTTAATTCATGGTTATAAGGCCTGGATGGGAGGAGATCTTTACATTCATTTCTTTTCCTTAAAGACTTTGGTGAAGTCCAAGTACTCAGAGGGGAGTTTGACCTCCTGGGTTTGGGTTCCAGCTTTCTTGGCTAATTTTATGGCTTCAGAGTAGCCAACTAGGGTGGTGGAGGGTAGGATATAGGGCCCTCCTCTCATGATGTGATTGATCAAATAGTGCATGAGGGTCTGGTTATGTCAGCCCTTCTCAGATTAGATGTCAAGGTAGGAATAGAGATGTCAGTGGGTTTTGGAGGTGGTGTACATGGCAAATTGCCTTATCTTGATCCCAGGTGAGGAGGGGTTTTTGGAAGTGTGTGTCATGGCATGTGAGATTGGTGACATGGATGTGGTACAGGTCAGCAGATTGGTCTAATGACTCAGGAATAGAGAGGGTTTATTTTTCCCAATTGATAGTTGGGTTTGCAAGGCATAACCAGGGGAGGCCAAGAATGATGTTGTCCTTACCACAGTTCATGAAATATGACCTTGTGGGTCACTCCTTCTCTGATGGAAATGAAAAGCTTGGTGGAGAATAAGATGTCACCATTAGAATTGGCAGATTGGTCAATGTTACAAACCTGAATGGGTTGCTGAAGGTAAGTGGGAGGTAGATGGTGTTTTCTGGTGAAGGCCCAGTCAAGACAAGAGATTTCTGTTCCTGAGTTAATGAGAGCAGGTGAATCAATGACTTTGAGGATGTGTGAGGGTACCACAAGCTGTACTAGAACATGCATAGCTTTATTTGATGTGGATACTAGTACAGGTGCATAAGAGACAAGAGATTGGAGAGGTACTTGCATCAAGATATTTCTCTCTTTTAAAAATCCTTCATAGAACATGCCCCCATGTGGTGTTCCTCTTCTTCTTCTTCTTCTTCCATTAGGCCTGGTATTTCTTCCTCGGCTTTGGCTACTTTCTTTTGAGGGTGTGGAGGAAGATCCTTAATGGTAGGGCAGTTCTAGGAGAAGTGTTCTGGTTTATGACACCAAAAGCAGAGGTTAATTTTGATACAGCACTGCCTTTCTTCCTCTGTGAGTTTGGAGATGCAGACAGCATCAACATCCATGGCATTAGGGTCATAGGCAGAGGCTTGGTGGTGCTGAGATGTGTGATGATATGTAGGGATACACCCCTTGTGTTGTTTGGCAATGAAATCAGCTTGTTTCCATTAATCATCAAGTCTTGTGGTATTGGTGTACTGTTACAATTGGTCTATGGCCCCTATTCTTTTTCTCTTGTCTTAGCCATGACACCTTCCATTACACCTCTAGTTACCTCACCATTCATCCTTGCTGGTTTGCCCACCACGTCTTGCCAGTCATCCTACTGGCATATACCTATCCCTATTCTCCTGGACTGTCACTGCATGTCACTCTCGTTTCTCTTTTCCTTAAACTTATAGTTTCTAACACTGCATGTCATTTTGTTTTACCTTTATCCTTGGACTCCATGTTTCACTTATCCTTTTCTCAGTTAGTTCTTCCGAGTTGCTCTTCTACTGCTACTGCAGTCCTCGTGCTGCAGCACCTTCTCTTCTGATCTTCTCTGCTGTGCATTTGCTTCTTATTTCCAATCTGCAGTCTTCTTCTTACTCATTCATACTATGGTTTACTCATAAATGCTTATCTGTTTTCCTTTTGTGTCTTTCTTTGTCTTTGAGGCTCTTTTTAGGCCTTGTCTATGCTCATCCCCTGCATGTATATACATATAGAGGTGTAGCATAAGCCATGTACTCCAGCTTGAGCCTACTCAAGATAGCAATCTATTGTATCTTTAACCCTCTCACTCCTCTCTGCTCTCTCTAAGACCCCTCTTAGCCTTGCAGCATCTTCGCTCAAGGATATTCTATCTCTATCTTTGTTGTTGCTACATACTTGCCTAGGCAGAGTATAACTGGTTACCTTGCATTGTGCTTGGAACCTTTGCCCCTTGCCTTTGTCTTGCAGCTTTTGATTGCACTTCAAGTCTATGACTGATGCCACCCATGCCTATTGTAACATATACCACTCATTGATGGTGGATGGGACCTTGTCCATGAGATATACCTTGGCAAAGAGTGAAGGGGGAATCCCTGTGGAAATGTATTGACAAAGTGCCATTTCCTCTTTTAATCCTGAGAGGGCAGTGTGGGCTGTGAATTCTGTGATGTATGCAGTAAGGGAGGGTTGGAATGATCTGTCTTGTCATTCATTGACTCAATAGGTGTCCAACCAGGTAAAGGTATTAGTGGCAATGTTGGGGCTAATAAAGTTCTTTTTGAACTTGATGAGGAAGTCAGCCCAAGTCTCAAAGGATGAGCCATATTTATTAGTAGACCTTAGGTTGGTTAAGATGGAGCTTGGTGAGTTTGGATGATGAGGACATGGTAGGTTTCAGAGGATGTGGGGGGAGGAAATGGAGGGTTTAATAGAGGGAGGAAAAGTGGGGGAATAATGGCAATAGGCATGGGTGAGGGTGGTTGTGGCTTGTTGAGTACTAGAGATGAGTCTAGTTTGAGTGAGAGCAAGCAAGCAAGATTTTCTGAAGCTTCAGCTTCAAGAATGTTAGAGACATCAAAGTCTGTGGATAAGAAGGATGGAGATGAGGGGATGGAAGATTCCTGAGTAGGTTTGAGTGTGGGTGGTCATAAAGATGAGGTCACCAGCAGAGGGTTTGAGGACGAGGGTATAATGGTCTGGTGGTTAAGCCTGGAGGGGATGTGGTTTGGAGTGGAAATAGTAGTGGCTTATGATGATGGTAACCACTTTTTGAGAGCTTGAGCCTTTTGTTATGGCAGGCATGGGTAACATCAGCCATAGACTTGATATACAACCTTAAGGCACTGAAGGACAAGAATGAGGGATGAAGGGAGAGTCCTGAGTGCAATGCACAGTGACCTGCTGTGTACTTCACCTAGGCAAGTATGTACTGGTGATGAGGATAGAGTATTCCTGAGTGAAGATGCTTCAGGACCAAGTGGTTAAGCAGGAGAGTGAAGGAACTAAAGGTGAGTGAGAGGGGCAAGTGCAAAAGATTGCTATTCTCAAGTAGGCTTAAGCTGGAGTACATCAATTAAACTATGCACTTTTTATATATAAGAGTTCCATGCATGGACCATGATATATACAAGGCTGTGACACCAAAGGGGGAAGTGAAATGAAGAAGTGAGGCACTGCTGTGAAATGAGACAGAAAGGCAGTGGTTCTAAGAATACATAAAACACAAGATAAGATATGTAGCATAGCCATCTTGGTAATATAATGTATAGTCAGCAAAGATGACAAAGCAAAAAGAAAAGGAGCTGATCATAGTAAGTTCACTAATGAAGATGACACCAACAAGTGGTCAAATGTGGCTCACTTAGAAAAGGCAATCAAAGAATATTTTGTCATCAACTCATTGTAGCATGAGTTTTATAAAAAGCTGCTAAACTTAAAGCAAGGGAGTGACTTCCACTCCTTTATAAGAGAGTTCATAAGTTTGTATGTGGATGCAAAATATGGTGTAGGAGAAGCAGTCCACATATTAAAAAGAGCCATTAATTACAAAATCCACATGGAACATGAGCTCAATGCCATAGATGAACTGGCAGTGGACAACATTCAGGGACACATCAAGGCTTACATGGCCATAAATAAAAAAAAAATATGAAAACATCACCCTGACTTGTCCCACAGCAGGTACCACTATTGGCCCACATCTGCTTCCTCACCCCCAATCACCCCATATTTCACACTAACCAGTACTTAATCTGGATATGGTGCACCCATGGACATCAATCAAAAGATGGTCCAGAATCCAAGGACTCTGGACACTCATATATGTTTTGAGTGTCAACAAAAAGGCCACATTTAGGCAATGTGTCTTATAAACCCCTCTCACCACCCCCAAAACTACACTCTGTATGAGGCTCATGCACAGTTTGTAGCACAGCCCTAAGGTCTGATGGAGACCTTGCCCTCTAAAAGTCCATTTTCTATGTAGCTCCAAGCAGCTACACAACTATTTGCACACTGTCAAGCTTGGATGATGGAAGAAGCTAAGGCATAAACAAGGCCAAGGTGAGTTTTTGATGCCAACTACTGATATGAGGGTGTCAGTGGTCTCAGACAATGTTTCTTTACATACTTCTGTTTCTGCTTCTTCATATATAAAAATAGATAACTCAATAAATAGTGTTTCGAACTATGTACCTGTTTTGGACTTATTGGATATATACTATAAGGTTGAGAGTGTTCCTGAACACCCAGATCTGATAGGTATGATTTCTTCCCACTGCCAGAACTGGGATACTGTGGAGATAGATGATTGGGAAGAGTTGAAACCAGTTGTCAATAATTTATCAATAAATACCTCTTATATGTATGAACTTGCAAAAATGGTTGAAGATGAAACATACCAGCCTAAGTTATTTCCTGTGCATGAAATGTCATCTTAATGTGGTAGCCTACCAGATGACTATTCTGCTGTGAAGTCTCAATTGAGCTCAGCCCCAGAATAAAAACATTGGGTACTTGATTTTACTGAAATAAAAGAGAAAATAAATTATGAAATCCCTCAGTATATTTGCATGATGCCGTATAAAACACATCATCTCTGGACAAATGCTCTAGAAGTGAAGTTAAAACTACAAAGGTCAGACCAATCCTTAGTCTAGATATCCACTTTAGTTGATAGTGCATCAGCAAATCACCCTTTTATAGACAAGACTACAGGCTTACAGACCACCACAGGGTGGTACAGAGTAAAATTTGAGTGATAAAATGCAAGCAATCAGTATATTATTGCTTTTTAAGCATATTTTAAGTCCTGTACAGAGGGAGACCTTTCTGTGCCTTTGTAACAACTGTAGTTGTCTGTAGCTAGCTGTACAGCCACCTACAGCTCTTTTGTGATTTGCTGATGTGGTGCCACACATTGTTTCATTAACCAAGGTTTTGTCATGGCAAATGCCATCACATGCAACCAACTTAACAGGCCTATAGAAGTCCATAATGCTGACAGATTGGCTAATGTCAGCAAAGAAATCAGCCACCACTATGATATTGTCACACACATGGTTGATGGGAATAATATAGTGCATTCATTCCCTTTGCACCTTGATACAGTGTCGAGCACTCAAAATAGGCAAGTCACATATAGGCAGAATGAAAATGATAATTATACTTCCACAAATGCAAATAACAGTGTTCTACATGTATATATGTACTCTAAGATGGTGTATCAAGGCCGCTATCTCATTAGATTAATTCTGACTTGGAACAAACGGGCATGCCCAAAAAGTGAACTTCAAGCGCTGAAAGTCGGAGTTTCCATATTCGGAAGTCGGAGTCAGCATTAGCTATCCATATTTGGTATTTTAGTTCCATGGCATGCTGATATAACTGATCAGTTTATCAAAACGTCAATGCTCATCATTACAGTCAGACCACAGCGACAATGTGATTTGTATTTCTTCACTGCGAATTCAGCCTGTTTGGCATTTAGTCCTTTTCTGTACATATTTTAGATTCATTGTGTGACCAGGCTGTGTGATAATACCAGTAGGCATCCATGTAGCACCAACATTTACGAAAAAAACTTCAGATTGTCTTGACTGGGCAATCATCAAGAATTTCGGGCACAACTTGAAGACGGTGTGCAGTGGGGAACATGCCATCTGTGGCGAGATGAAAACCTGTTATTGCGGTGATGTTGCAGTGATCAGTTACCAAACATTCCCACCGCACCAAACTCATGAGCTTTTGCCCACCCCCAGTACAGCTCGATTGGATTCAGCTCGCAATGGAATTTGGGCAGAAACCAACATTTATGACCTGCTTTCTCGAGGATTATTTGGATAAGTGGCTTCTCATCCTTGAAGTCCTGCTGATTTGCCAGTATTTTTCGCATGCAACAGTCCACTCGCATCAAATCAACAATGCCATTGGCAGGAAGATTTCCCACCTTCTCGACTGGTTCATCACCTGCCTCAACTGCCTGCACCTCACATTGCATCCATTTCGTCAGACGAGCCATAAAACCTGAAGATTATACTTTGTCAAATTTTGGTCAAAAAGTGAATGATTACATAATAAATGTGTTTTTACAAAGTGTAGATTAACGCAAATTTGACCAAGTTTCAGTCCTAAAATTTAATTGGAGCACATTTGAACCAAAATTGCAGCCTCGGCAGAGGTGCCACCTCTGAGTGCTCACCACTGTAGGAAGACTGTGACTTAGGTCACAAAGACACAAGAGGTCAAAGCTGGGGCTCAGCTCGACTCTTGGCTGCTTTATATATGTATGCTACTATTAAATACATGAGGTGTGACTAAGCTACATGTGTCTAACATGAGGCAGTCTAGACTACTGACATCATAGATAAGAGATAAGAGGATCTAGACTTCTCACATCATTGATGATATTATATCACATGATCGGTCTAGACCTATGACATCATATTACATAAGCCAGTGTGCCACACCATTGTGATCACAAAAAAAAGGTGAATTTGAATAGGGTTACCACAGCAGTTTTCTTACGTCATGAGTTTTTAGCACAACACAACCCTTTTATTGACTAGAAGAAACATTCATTAGCTTTTGATAGGTGTGGTGATGTTTGTAACTAATAAGTGTCTAATTTATCCATATTTGCTTTGTCCTTGATATATCAAGAAAACCTCAAAAAAGAGCTCCCAGTAGAGCTACATAACTACTTGGATGTATTTTTAGAACAGGAGTCCACCTGTATACCACTAAGAAAGACATAGGATCACACAATTAATTTGCAACTAGACTTTGTACCAAAAAAGGGCAAAATAATTCTAATGTCACAGATGGAGTTATCTGAAATCCATACCTTCCTCAATGCTGAGCTGGCAAAGAGTTACATTCATCCTTCTAAATCACCTTAAACAGTGCTGGTTTTCTTTATTCCAAAAAAAAAAAAAAAAGATGAAAAAAGTGTCTCGTTATGAACTATCAGTATTTAAATGAGGATACTGTTATAATTGGTCTATGGCCTCTACTCTTTTTCTTTTGTCTTAGCTGCGGCACCTCCCATTGCACCTCTAGAAGTCTCACCAGCTGTCCTTGCTGGTTCGCCCATGCTTTGCCAGTCATTCTACTAGTGTATATCCATTTCTATTCCCCCAGGTTCTGACACTGCATGTCATCCCATTTCACCATTGTCATTATCTCTTCACCAACCTCTCCTGTTGGCTTATGCTGCTCTCCTTGCTCTGGACTCTTTCCTTTGACACCACATGCCCCTTTCTCCTTTGTTTCACTCTATTGCTTCCAACACCTCAAGTCACTTATCCTTATCTCAGGTATTTCACCTGAGCTTCTCTTCTACTGCTTCTGCAGTCCTTGTGCTACAGCACCTTCTCTTCTGACCTTCTCTGCTGTGCATTTGCTTCTTATTTCCAATCTGCAGTCTTCTTCTTACTCATTCATAATGTGGATTACTCATAGATGCTTACCTCTCTTCTCCTTTTATGTCTTTCTTTGTCTTTGAGGCTTTACTTAGGCCTGGTCTGTGCATTTCCCCTGCATATATATAGAGAGGTGTAGCACAAGCCATGTACTCCAGCTTGAGCCTACTCGAGATAGTAATCTATTGCATCTTTGACCCTCTCACTCCTCCTTGCTCTCCCTAAGAATCCTCTTGGCCTCACAGCATCTTTGCTTGAGGATATTCTATCTTCATCTTCAACATCACTACATACTCACCTCAGTGGAGTAGTGACTGGTTACCTTGCATTACACTTAGAGCCTATGCCCCTTGCCCTTACCTTGCAGCTTTAGGTTGCATATCGAGTCTATGGCTGATGCTACCCATGCCTGTCATAACAGGTACTGTTACCAATGCATATCTGCTTCCTTATATAGATCAACTGGTTGATAGGCTTCATGGTGCTGACATGTTTACCATACTAGATCTTTGTTAGAGATATATGAATGTTTGTATGAAAGAGGGAGATGAATGGAAAGGTGCCTTTATAACTCCTTTCAGTTCCTTTGAACCTTTGGTTATGTATTTTGGATACAAGAATGCACCTGCTACATTTCAGGCCATAATGGATGACCTATTCCATGATTGCTATAATGACACCAGTGCCTATTTAGATGACCTCATTATTTTTACAACTGAGTTGTCTCATGCTCAGCATGCTGAAAAAGTTTGTGAGGTTTTGCAGGTCTTATGGTATAATGACCTATATTACAAGCTTTCCAAATGTTTCTTTTTCAAATCATCTGTGGACTATTTGGGTATGGTCATATTTGAAGACAGTGGATATGCAAAAATCAAAAACCAGTGCTATTGTAGATTGGCCCTAACTGCAATCAGTCAAACAAGTTTAATCCTTCTTGAGACTCTGTAACTATTATCATTGCTTCATAGAAAACTTCACTCACACATCAAAACTATTAATAGAGTTGACAAAAAAGAATATATCATGGACCTGGAGGCCTGATCAGGAAAATGCATATATTACATTAAAAAAAGGTTCATAACTGCACCTCTACTTGCATATCCAAACAGCAACAAGAAGGCTCTCAGTTCACAGAGAAGATGGTCTCTGGAGACCATATGCATTTATTTTTCATTCATTTGACTCTGCTGAGCAGAACTACTCTATTTATGACAAGGAAATGGCTGCAGTTGTCTGAGCTTTAAAAGAATAGCAACATTATCTTATAGGATGACCAAGATTTGAAATATGGACTGACCATAAAAACTTAGAATATTAAAAAAAGCCACAAACACTATTGCTATCCAAGCTTGATGGCATACTCTACTATAAGAATTCAACTATGTTCTATTTTATAAACCTGGTTTTACAAATAGATGCATAAATGCATTATCCAGAAGGCCAGATTATGGCAATGCAGTGCAGAACTTAAATGAAGATATAAAGTACTACCACCACAGGTTATCATAAATAATGTACACCTCAGTTCACTCTTTTTGGAATGTCTACAGAAAATGTTAAAAACTCTAAAAATATCATCATCTGTCACATGCTGGTTTGATGAACAGTAGTCAATATTTATCAATGATAATAATTGAGTATTTGTACCTCCAGGTTTGAGGATCAAACTCTGTGTCATGACTCTTCCCTCACTGGACATGCAGGTCAACAGAGAACTTATTCTACCATTGCACAAAATTTCTTCTGGCCAGAAATAAAAAAAGAAGTAAATGACTATATTGACCATTGCCAAATCTGTGCATAATCCAAAGTTAGCTCCTGTCCACCAACTGGAAAGTTATTACCTCTTCCAATTCCACAACATCTCTGGCAAAATATTTCTGATAACTTTATCTTGGGATTCCCCACCATAAATGGACTAGATTCCATCTACATTGTGATAGATTGATTCTCTAAAGAGATTGTATTCATGCCATGCACTAAAAGCATCAACTCCAAGGAACTTGTAGTTCTCTTTAGAGATCATGTCTGGTGCAAACATGGCTTACCTAGAAGTATTGTCTTAGATCAAGGATCACAGTTTTCCACAGCCTTCATAGTAGAATGTGTAAATTATAATTATTAAAAATAGAGCAAAAAATGTCAACATCATATCATCTAAGATGCTACATATCCAAGGATCAGGGATCTTGGCCAGAATATGTCAAACTGGCAGAATTTGCACATAATAATATGGTCATGCATGCTACTAGTAGCATATTATTTGCTGGCACATGCAATTACATGCCATAAATAGGATTGAAATCCCCAAAACCTCATCTACTGCAGGACAGTTCATTTCTCAAACAGAAAAAGTGCATGCAATGATTAAGCAATCACTTAAAGCAAACACTGAAGAAATGAAGATGCAAGCAGAAAAGAAGTGCTCAGTTGCACCAGAATATTCCATTGGTGATTCTGTCTAGCTATCCACTGAACATTTATAGTTGCCATATACTTCTGCAAAGCTTACACAAAAATGGGTTAGCCTCTTTGAGATCTTGAAGACCTCACCTAATATAGTAACATTAAAACTGCTAAGCAGAATAAAAATACATTCCACAGTCAATATGTATCTTAAATGTCAAACTGTTTAAAGAACAGTTACCAGGACAACCTGTCAGCAAACCTGATGCAATTCATATTTCAGAGATGAATCAGAGGAATTTGAAGTTGATTACCTTTTGGATTTGCATTCTACTCAATGTAGACTATTATACCTGGTTAAATGGAAAGGATATGATATCAGTGATGTCACATGGCAAGCTGCATCAGACCTCACCAATGCTCCTCTGGCTATAAAGGAGTTTCATAAAAAAAAAAAACCAGCTACACCCAGAAAAGTCAATGGAGTTACTTTAGATGAATTCACTTCTTTATTTTATAACTCTGATTGAATCTGGAATCTTCAATGTAAAGATGGGATAATGTTGCAAATGCTTCAAAAACACCATACTCAAACTCTTCACATTCATATGAGCATTTGATAATGCTCACATGCTTACATAATATGGCTAGACCCATCATGTGACCTGATGTCATCTCTTATCTCTTATCTATGACATCATAGTCTAGACCACCTCATGTTAGACACATGTAGCTTAGTCAGACCTTGTATATTTAATATAGTAGAATATACATATGTATATAAAGTGGCCAAGAGTCAAAGCTGAGCCCCAGCTTCAACCTCTTGTATCTTTGACCAAAGTCTCTAGCCCCCATCTTTATCCTTTCTTGTGTGTGTTGTCAAGGCTAAGGGTCATATCTAAGTGTTAGCACTTTGATTACTTTACTGCCAGAATAACTGTTTGAAGTGAAGCCTATTGCTAGCTTCAGCCCTATGTGCAATGACTTGATCAACAAGGAAGTGCACATCAGCATCACTTCATAATGTCAACAAGTCACTGTGCATCTTCAGCAGCTTTCTCGTCAGCAAACTAACCTTGGTCTGGCCAGTACTAGCCAGGCTTCTAGACTTTCCAGAAAGGTCCCACTCTGGCCAGTACTAGCCAGTAGCTTCTAGACTTCCAGACTTCCAGCTTTCAGGCTTTCTAGAATTTCCAGAATATATTTAAAGTGGATCTAAAATATTATTTGAATTGTCAAATTACTAATGTACTATCACTATCTTAACTACTAATTATTATACACTAACTTCTATTTCAACTACTATTACTTAT
>JBBPUL010000950.1:1292-13036 GCA_038094675.1 Spongispora temasekensis
CACCGCCGTGCGCTGGGTACCCGCCTCTTCCACACTCTTCCTTGTTTCCCATGCAGACGGCACAGTGATCGTTTACGACAAGGAACGAGACGACGGTGTATTCAGCGCAGCCGTTCCCACCACTCAAACATCAGCACACTTTCCCCCAAATCCCCCTTATGATCACTCGCAACAAACGGGCGAGTGGGATCCCCTAACGTCCATGTATGTTACTGTACCACCATGGCATCCCGAGGCCAATGGCAGCGGAGGTGCGAGAACCGACAAGGGGCTTGCAAAAAATCCCGTAAGCCATTGGAGGCTGAGTAAACGCGCTGTTGTGGGTGCGTGCTCTTTCATGAGCTTTCTAGCATCTTGGAACTTGCATCCATAGACTTTGCATTCTCTCCCGATGTCAAACATGTTGCGGCCATATCCGAGGACGGCTGTTTGAGAGTGATCGATGCGTTTGCTGAACAGTTAAGCCTTTACCTGAAATTTCACTTTCACTTCTCCTGACCACATTTCAGACTCGTTGACTGTTATGCTTCCTACTTTGGTGCATTGACCTCCGTCGCATGGTCACCCGATGGTCGACTCATCCTGGTGCAGTACTATCCTTCATGCCATGATTGCTCATTTTATCCTGGCTGGCAGACGGGCGGGCAGGACGACCTTTTGACAATATTTTCTCCATGGGAACAACGTGTGGTCGCTAGGTGTCAAGGTCATTCATCTTTCGTGTCTGCTGTCGCATTCGATGCTCCCAGGTGTGACGGACGAACATACCGGTTTGGCAGTGTTGGCGAAGACAACAAGTTAATATTGGTCTGCTTGTTTTGTACTTGTCTAGCACCCACCAATTCTAATTTCGATGATACAGTGGGACTTCTCCAGTAGCGCACTGCACAGACCAAAACTTCAACATGGTCATCATCCGCGTGTTTCAATGGCATCCAGCGTCTCTTTAGCTGCAGCATATCGCCGTGCTGCCGCTTCAACCACTCAACTTTTAGTGCCCAGATATCATCCAGCGCCGTCTAGAAATGAAGTTTCCGCGGTCCAACCAGTTCTGGTATGATCTATTCCATCTTCCTTTACGCACCAACTTGCCTCCGCTCAGGTTAAACACATCGAAGCTGATATGTTGAGCTGCCTCGCGTTCCTTCCTCGCGCACTTCTGACGGCAACAAAACACGGACACGTGAGAATGTGGGTCAGGCCACTTGTGACGTCCGGAAACTCGCGCCAACGCGCACATGGAAGGCAACCACTCTCAATATCGGACTTGCAGGACGTCGTTTAAGTCCTCAACATCAACTTTAATGGAGAAGTGGCTTCGTGTACCCCAGATGCTTTAGATAGGTTGGTTTCCGCATACTCGGTTTAGAGGATACTATCGACCAAGCGTACGCCTTCTCGACGTTTGCCGCATACAAGACAACCCGATGGATCACAGTGTTAGAATCTAGCGTGACCTATAGCGTACAGGACGATCAACAAAGGCAAAATCTACACCTGTATGAGCGGAGCCTAACTTCGTCATTGCAGCATGTGGAGCGAGCATACGAATACTAGAGGCCGAATACAACTCCTACTCCACGGTAACTTGAACAGCCCATCTTTCGATCCATCCCCGACGCACAAGCGCAGTTTCAAGGGCCACGAGAAACATGGCCAGACGCCAGGCTTTAATGTTAACGTTCTTGACCCACGCTTCACGGATACCCTGTTCCTCAGAGAGCGACTTGTATACGCGTTGCAGTGCATGCTCATAATCGGCAGAAACGTTCGAAATCGACCCGATGACGACGTCTGGGCCATATGATATGCCGAGTTGTTCGACGACGGATACAAGGGATCGTGGCCGGCGACGGGAGCTGGACATGATAAACGGGATTGCGGAAACGACGTATTCCATGCTTAATAACCGGAGAGGCGAGGAGAAAGCCGTAAACTCCAGTGTCGCCGTCGAACCCGCATTTAAGGAAGGGAGGAAGCCTTTGGAAAGTCCGTCCAGACACAAAAGTGGGCACGAGGTCAGAGTCAAAGCAAATGGGCTCAAAGTCGTATCCAAAAGACTTGGGTTTGTAGTGGGTATCTCGTGTAGCCAATCAGGTAGCTCTGATGCACATTCTGAGCGAGAAATGACTTGGGATGTCTCACCAAAGTTACCGCATACACGCACCTGTATCGAACTATACAACAAAGGTTGCCTCTGTAACGTGAATACGCAATATGCGATGCATCGTACGCACCTTGGAGAGCATCCACCACTCAAAACAGTGCATCCACCACCTCCAACCAAGGTTGACGCGTATAGTGTAGCCATTCACAGTCGTCCCTGAACCTATGAGATTTTCCAAATCGCTGATCGGGTTGCGAAGCTCTATGACGCCGTCGACGGTGTCCTTGATGATCATCTCCAGAGGTACATCAATGTGTAGACGGAGAACGCTCGCAAGATCGATGTAGCGGGTCGACCACAACGAGCACGTCGGTATGATGAAGGTGAATAAGGCCCGGAGAGCAGCCCTTGTGTGAACCCGATCTTCTTTGCGAATCCAAGGCCTCGAGAAGGCAAGTAGAGATACTGCCCCGAGAACTAGAAAAAGGTAACATAGTGCGAGGCGAGTCCCCAAGACACCGGAAGAATGCAGAAGATTGTCGAAACACAAACCAAGGCTTTTAGCGTTCTTCAAGATCCCCGAGGACGCGATGCCGCCAGCCATGGTCACTGTATACATACCTACGTATGACTTGGTCACAGTGAAAGTGAACACAGCCACGTAACGTCGATAGAAGATGAAGAAAAAAAAACGACGCCAGCAGGATTCGAACCTGCGCACTCGAAGAGTAACAGATATCACATTCATTCGAATCTGTCGCCGTAACCACTTGGCTATAGCGCCTTCAGTGTTCCCACAATGAGTTGCAAATTATATGGTGCAATTTCCATTTTGGTAAAGTCCGATGGCCGTGAATGTCACTGCTCCACAACCACTACCACCTTCAACAAGATCTCTTGTTTCATGGATTGGTTTGTCTCTGCCATTGTTGAATCACTCGGTATTATTTGCTTACGTCTTTTAGTTTGGAGTTCAACATTCGGCAACGTATTCTATCTGATTTGGCGACGCACGAGCCCGTTACTGAAGACGACTTGCCGAGCATACAACATCTCATCCAGTCTAAGGCTCAATTACCTCCACCTGGTTCAAGTAATGGTACAGGAAGCGAAAGGATATACATGGTGTGGATCGAGATTGTCGTATTTTCATCTTGTATTCTGATCATTTCTGAAGTCGGAAGCTCGCGCGAATTGCAATATTGCATTCGGAGAAATGGTCGTCAATCTTCCTGAGAAATATGTTCGGGATGAAGTTGACACGCTTATCGTGGTTCTTGTTGACATCTTGAATGACGCGCCTCGCATTGATTATGACCAATGTCTGTCCTGGGATGGTGAGTGCACGTGTCTTATGATTGCTGCACTCTGATCCTCTTTTCGTAGAATGGGCGCTTCCGGACCAGCTTGTCTGCACGACAGTTTCTGCTATTCTACGAGTTTGTTCCCTTGACTCGGAGCGAAAGGATCAGGCTATCGACGTTATTGTACGTTTTATTACTCGGGTAGTGGAGCAGCTCCCGATAGCGAGCCGTGTGTATTGTCAAGCGCTTCGGTCTCAAATCTCACTAACTGGTATTAATAGCACTCGAGGTATTGACGCAGTTAACTCCATCTGTTCACGGCCTCTACCGTGCCATTACTTCGGTGCTCTTTCCTTGGACGGTGAATCAATGGAAGCGTCTATCTCATGCTCTTACTGGCTTAGTCCAGGACTCCATCCTTGAATGCATCAACCGACTCCTCCTTGATGTTCATGAAGAAGCAGAAGGAAGTCTAGACTCTCCTGAGACGTTTTTCTTTTGTCATGCTTTTATTACCCGCTACATCCATTTTGGGAGGCCCCTGAGTGGATACTTTATTGTCTGCTGTGTTATGGAGTTGCAGTGGACTGTACTCGCGCAGGCACTTGCTGCACTCTCGGCAGAAAATGTCCAATCACAAGGGCCGTTAAAGGAAGCTGCCGCCGCCAATAAAGCATGGTTGAGTTTGATGAAGAAGGCTTCAAAAAGGTTGCCTGTCGAGGATGAGTCGACAGAGGATGCTTTGCATTCTACTATAAGAGGATCTCTGCAGTGCTTCAGAGACTTATTGACGCAGATACAGGATATGGATGTTGAGCCTTCCATTGATACATATGCATGGGAGACCATGTCCGAAAGTTTGGTAAGTTTTAATTTTTCCCCAATGACACTCGTAACAAACCACGTCATGGCTTTCAGAAATTGGCTTCTGTGTGTTCAGTTGCTTTAGGCGAACTTGACCCTGACCTCTACGCATGCCTCGGTCTGCTTCTGAGCGACAAGACTCCAATAATGGACAATCTGGTCCAGGAGGCAGCTCTCAAAGCAATGACTGTACTTGTCCAGAGTTTTCCTGACCTCGCGAGGGAGTTAGTACACCACCTGCGCCGTTTCGTGACATCCCCCCTCCCGATATTCGAGTTCGTTTTCAGAGATGAATGCCGCTCTCCGCCACCACTCACAGCCGCAGCAAAATGCTTTGGCTTGTGCATTAAGGTGAGACAAAGTATGGATTGATGTAAACATGTTGATTTGTTGGACAGTTGGCGCCGGGAGAAGATTCCGTCATGTCCAACATGTATTCCCTCTTGAATTACATTGCTGCCACTAACCAAGAAATTGTGGAGTCCTCATCTCAGCAGCTTCTACACAATCCCCTTTACACGCCTTCTCTGTCGTCTTCTACCGACCAACTCGATTTTCAGAACGAAGACATTGGTCTTCATGGTCGTTCCGACGAGGAAAAGCGTCTTATTGGCATCACTACGATATCCATTGTGACACGGCTAGCTCTGGAATTCGACAGGGAAGAAGTGACGAAACTGACCATTTCAATGCTTGTGCAAAGGCTCCGCGGTGCAGAACCCACAGTCGAGGCAGCTATTACGTATAACTTGGTGGACTTGGCCTTGGTCGCTCCCGAGGACGCCTTCGTGGACGTCGTCCGCGCATTCTCGGCGATTAATCGTGCAGCAAACCCTGAAGATCCCAGATTCTCTAGCAATATGGTGTGTTTATTTATTTATTTCAAAAAGTTTGGGAAACTCAAGAACGCGTACTCATTGTTGGTATCATCAGGTATTAGCCGCTCAGACCAGACTTGCTCGAGAAATAGATAGAAGACCTGACCTCTACGATGCTTACTTGGAGGAACTCCTTACACTCTTTTCTGACAAAGGTGTGGCAATTCAAAATGCTGCCTCTGCAGGGCACAACGGGAAGGTTGGCTGTTGTCCTCCGTCTGGTGACAGCCTTATTGATGATGAGGGGAATCGTCAGACAGAAGAAATGATAGAACAGCTCGCTTCCCTTCTTCTTCCCATCGAAGCTCTCCTGAGTCACGCTGACTTCTCGCCTCAACTTCGTGCGACCTCCGAGTTGACCAGCCTGTTTCGCAATATGTGGTTCTTATGTGTTCTCTTCCAATTCACTACCCCGGGAGAGGAGGACAGAGAAAAGAGTGCCATGACATGGCTGCCGCCTGCACTCGCGAAGGTCGCAATAAAAACTCCATGCCTTGTTTTGGAAAGTGTCTCGGATGCGGTGAGTGATTTGGAGTACCGTACAGTTGTACGACACGAATATGCCCATTCGGTATGCTTTTTTTTTTATATCCGCGTAACGATAAGATGTTGAACAACTACGAGGTTCTGGCGAAGCATCGTGCTTATCTTACACGTCATATTGCTTCGAGCTCTGGCGACCTACGCTCGCTATCAACGGGTCAAGTTATTTTCCTGCTGACTATGCATGACATAGAGTCTATGCGCTCTGCATCTGGTCTGCCTTCCTCCCTAGTTTCCTACTTTGTCAACGCAAGCTTGAACAAGCAAACTGGTCTGAATTCCTGTATGGATGCGATCGCCGATAATGTACGCTTTATCTTTGATTAGCTCTTTTTCGACGCTAACAATGTAATAGGTAATCCGCGGATGCGTTACTGATTTGAACACCCAAGCTACGGAGCAAGCACTTCCAAACCATCTCTCTTCGGAATTGTGCAACTTGCTTGTGGCCAGTACTCACCGCATTGCTCGTGTTCGCGAGATCGCGTCGAGGTACCTTAATCGTCTGATTACCTCGTTCCCGTCGTTGATGTGTGACGCGACACTTGTCTACGCAATACTTGAATGTCTCACCCTCCTGAGACATGCCTGTGAAAACGAATATCTTGACGAGGTTTGTAGCGCGACTTGCTCAGATGTTCCGCATTCTAACGTCATTTTAGTACAATCCTATATATGAATTCCACTCTGAGCGGACGGATATACGGCTGCAACTGACCGATGATTACAGAGTTAGAAATGACATTCTCCGGCAGCTGCAAGAGCATGCAAGCAGCTGGTTCGAACTTGCATTGAGTCGCGCCCCAATTGAATTGCAGTCCACTCTCCAGGTTTGTCTTTCACCGGTCTTGATACATATGGTACATACACGAAGACTACTCCACAGAAATACCTTTCTGCGACATCATCTCTCGCAGGCTCCGATACATCCGAATTAGGTGCATCTGTGGCAGAGAAGTTTGCTAAAGCCTTCGGGCCACCGCATCGGCAACTAAGTAAGTGACGTTAATGTCAAAAGTGGAAAATCTAATGTCCTCTAGCATCTCTTCGTTCCTTAACCAATTGGAAATATGATCGTGCAAGGGTACTTGCAAGCGAGCTTGCTAGTAAAAGTTACTTTGCTGGCGAATCCGCAGGTTTACGTCTCGCTAGCCGGAAAGGTAGGTGAATCCATGTGACTAATAACAACCCCTCACAAATTTCAATGCAGCGCAAGATGTATTGGACAAAGTTCCACCACGAAATGCAACTGTCACTGACATTCTGGCACTCAAGACAAAAATGGAGGATACCATGAATGCGATCTTGAGAAAGACGAGCACCTTGACTGTCCAGGACCTCAAACGCCTGCTATTTCGTGGCGCGGCAACTGCCATTGCATTGAATAAGGTATATAGTTTATTTTTGCAATCCTCCAGCTTACGAGTGGCAGTGCGAATATACGCTCCTTCATTACCTTGTCATCCTGCCGTTCGAGGTGTTTACGCCATCCGCTATGGCCGCTGGCATTGAGGTTTGGACATGGGTAATAGCGGAGAGGCCGGACACCGAGATTGTCTTGATAGGCGAGATCTTGGCTGCTTGGTTTGCCACTGTCAGAGACAGAAAGGGTGTTTTTTCGCAATCTCTGAAGTCATATTTTTTTTATCATTGCATGGTTCTGTGATAACCCATAATTCACAGCTATGACGATCCACTATACCACGCAATAGGTTATAGCCCTACAGACAAGGAAGAAATCGACCGTGCAACCTCCCACGCACGACGGCTTCTACTACCTCACACACTCGTTTTGCAGATGCTATTCAGTCGACTGCAAGCGGCGCGCTACCGTCGTTCAACAGTAATATTTCTTATGCAGCAACTCGTCCTACGGTCTACACATGCCCACAAGCTGTTCAGGTAGGCAAAAAAAAGTGATTGCGTTGAAGTTGAATCTTTCCCTCGCTGTGTTTTAGTACGCACCCGCTTGCCCGTGAATTACACTATTCTTTCCTTTTATTCGGTTTTGAAACCTTGAAGAGTTCCAACTTGGATATTTTTTCCGAGTGTACAGCGCGCGAAAGCCTTTATCGCACAGCATACGCGTGGTTTGCGGTCCGACCCCAGTAGGTGTCTCTAACGATCTGGTATATTGGTGTTGAATTTTTTGAAGATGGTCGTATGGAGCGAATCGGGTTCAGTTGGACGCTGATATCAGAGTCCTCTCGGAGTTTTCCGGCCACCTTGAGACCGACTTCATTAGAGCTCAGTTTTCATTATCCAGTCTATCTCCTGCTCAGTCAACTACAAAAAGCTCCGGTGGGTATGCTTGCCATTCACACGAGTTGGGCTAACAACTCTTGACAGTCTACACAATTCGTCTTAAAAATATAATCCATCCACTCCGGATACTCGTTGAAAATGAACTGTATCGCCTTACTGTCTGGACAAATCCAACAAACGACACAGATCGGGGTCACGATCACCTTCGGACTCTTGAGAGATCGGTACCTGAGGTGAGATTCTGCCAGAGGTTGTTTCCGTTTAATTTATGCCCAAATAGAGCAACTGGCCTATGGCAGTACGGAGCGTATGGGAGATAGATCCAGCTATAGCTATCCATATGATGGAACGCTTCAAAAGCAACGCAGCCTCTACCGAGGTTCAGAGACTAGTTCGCGCGAATCCCAGTGCTGCTTTACATACTCCTGAAGGGTTGCGGTATCTAATCGATGATGGTGGCCGTGCGAGTCAGAGGAGAGAACTCAAGGTCTCGCCATTCTCGCGATTCGCGCTACTTTACGCTGACGGCATCAACAGCATATCCTGCTTTGGACATCTGTGCCACCAGTAATCGCTGTCACGTTCTTCGAAAGGAAACACAATAATGATGCATACTTACTTCAATATGCACACCGTGTTCTTAAAGAACATCCCGTCGAGTTAACGTTCTTCTTCGTGCCACAAATCGTCCAGGCACTACGATTTGATGATCTCGGTGAGCTCCTTATTTACCTCGAAAAATCATTAAAGTGAGACTGTACCATAGGCTATATTGCTAGATTCATTCTGGAAACAGCGATGATATCCCAGTTGTTCTGTCATCAAATCATATGGAATATGCGTGCGAACTGCTTCAAGGACGACGCAGCAGAAATAGTATGTCTCATACGCATTCCCAGTGAGCAAACAATTGAGCGCCAACTTGTCCAGGAGGATCCTATGAAACCGATCCTTGACAAGATGACTAATTTGGTAGTTGGATCACTGTCAGGGGAAGCAAGATCATTTTATGACAGGGAGTTCAAGTTTTTCCAGGAGGTGACGTCGATATCGGGAAAGCTGAGGCCATACATAAAGCGAACAAAGCTGGAAAAGAAAGTCAGTGTCTCCTTCCTTTTTGTATTCTATAATTTCTTTTCTAACTTATCTCAAGGCTAAGATTGACGAAGAGATGGCCAAAATCCGCGTTGACGTCGGCGTTTATCTTCCCAGTAATCCAGACGGCAAGGTCGTTGATATCGACAAATTATCCGGCCGCCCGTTACAGAGCCATGCAAAGGTTAGTTTGATTCTCGACGTGAGATGGTCAAATGAATTGATCTTTCTAGGCCCCATTTATGGCTACATTTAAAGTGAGAAAGGAACGGGTTGTTATCGAAACGGATCCAGAGGCGCTAGTGAACCCTTCTGACGTCGAGAAACGGGAAGAATTCGACGTATGGCAACAAGCTATTTTCAAAGTAGGCGATGACTGTCGCCAGGATGTCCTCGCACTTCAGATCATCGCCATGGTTAAAAATATCTTCACCAGCGTTGGTTTGACGCTTTACCTCCACCCATACAGAGTGACAGCCACCGCTCCCGGAGTAAGAATCAACTTGACATGTGGATGTGTGCCATAGACTGACGGGGCGATAGTGTGGCGTAATCGACGTGGTCCCAAATGCCACCTCTCGGGATGAAATGGGTCGCGCGAAAGTCAATGACCTTCTTGACTTTTTTGTTTCCAAGTACGGTGGAGAAGAAACTGTCGCATTCCAGAGAGCTCGTCTCAACTTCATTCAGTCGATGGCAGCGTATTCCGTGACGTGCTATATCTTGCAGATCAAGGATCGACATAATGGCAACATCATGATCGATGGCGAGGGCCACATTGTACACATAGGTTGGTTTCGCCATTGGTGTGTAATATCACGCGGCTTACAATATGTGCATCAAGACTTTGGCTTCTTGTTTGACATAGATAAGTCTGTCTCGTTCATTTTTTGGTAGATGCTGATATGGCTCGGTTGATGATATCCACGACCCGGTGTAAGTACTGATACATGTAGGGTACTCTCGCTCATTGTCCGTTCAGGGTGTTAAGTTTGAACCTAACTCCTTCAAGCTCAATCATGAAATGGTGGTCTTGATGGGCGGCCGACATTCTCAAGGTTATGAACTTTTCCAGCAACTGACCGTCAAGGCTTTCCTTGCTCTGCGACCGCATGCCGATCAGTTGGTCAGCACTGTGCAACTCATGTTGGGCACTGGTCTGCCTTCTTTTAAGGGGGAAACAACTATAAAAAGGCTGAAGGACCGATTTGTTCTTGGGTTGAACGAGCGTCAAGCTGCGGACTGGATGATGGGTGTGATACGGAACGCGCACGAAAATATTAGGAGCACAGCGTACGACGAGTTTCAAAGAGTGAGCCACTTCAACTTGTACAATTCTCTAATAGTCTACTCACCATCGTACAGATTCAAAATGGTTTGTACATCAAATTCCAAATCAACACCCGGATCTTCATATGTTCTTATCCAGGCATACCATACAAGTGACATCACAACTGTCGGTTGATTGGGGAACGTTGACATATCCCCCGCACCACATTGGTAGTTCCGATACAGGCTCTTTATTTCTTTGAATCGGAGATGGGATCTATGGCTTAACTTGGGACAATTCTGAAGCCTTGAGGGATGACAATACATGCATGTACATGGTTCCCTCTTTCTGAGGTTTTTCGTTTGGTTGGTCTCCAATCATATTCAAGCATTGTCGTCGATCTCGGCGACTTTGGTTGTTAGTCTAGTCAAATCATTGTCTTACGACTTGTCTGGGTCACCGGGCTCGATACTAGTAAAAGGCACACATCATGACAGGCTGATCGATTAGCTAGCCCCAAATAATGCAGTTATGCGGGTCTCAAATCCATCACTGCGAATAGGCATCTCAGGTGTATGAAAAGGATTCTTCATAACTGCATCCGCATATGCTTCGTAAACCTTCTGCAAAACAGGCTCGGCAGTGGCTTCCGATAGCGAGGTCAGGAGTACAAACTTGGTGCCTTGAACGAGGGTTCAGACCACTCATACTGTTAACCCATGAACAAATCATACGCACCAGTTGCCGTCAAGAAAATGGTCATTTTGAACGATTCCCCTTCAATAACTTGTGCCCCAGAACTATGTCCGATGGGTGAGAGTCGGCTGGTGATAGCATGGATACCGTGCAGAGTTCCGGCGAGCACGAGGTATTCGTTAGAAGTCAAATGTGCAAGGCCATCTGATGCAAATTATTTCCTTATTCCAATCGGACAATGGGTGCGAACCTGCAAAGTTGCGCTGATAGACAAGGCCGCCAGCCTTGTTTATTATCTGCACTCTCCATTCAGAATGCGTGTCATACCTCTAGCGCAGCCTTACCCAAAGCCCAAAGATGGCCATGAAAAACGTTTCACACGGAGTTGTTTATTACCGTAACTCCTCATGGTGAGAGTGGCGCTATTTTATCACGCCGCATCTTTGGGCGCGTTCGTTTTCGTTCTTCTGTCATGGACCGCACTCTCGTACCAAATCTCAAAACTCGGCCAGAGAGACTTGCCCCGATTGTCGAACGAACAGGTCATAGCCTTGGCGGATTCTGTAGACCCGGTGAAGAGCGTCGACACGCGAAATCCAGACTCTCATTTATCAAAACTCCTGATCCCTCGTCCGGGTGCGTTTGTGGTCATTCTGTAGCATATGCATTCTCTCATGACCCCGGTTGGCAGTGGAAAGCGACAACAACACTCTCGTTCGGCA
>JBBPUL010000951.1:0-13035 GCA_038094675.1 Spongispora temasekensis
ATATTTATCAAAGTGTACACTGTATCATATATTTCTCCCACAAATTGACTTATCTGCAATATGCACATCAGACTGCTTCAAAATCCAGACCTAACTGAGGGTTAACCCTAACTGAATTACAAAAAAGAGGTAGTATGCCTGGAATAGAGAGTTTTATTAGTAAATACAAAATATTTGATAGGGGATTACTATATTGGGAACCCTAGGGTTACAATTTTGAAGCTAGGGAAGCCTGAAACAAGCCCATAACAGTCTAATTTTATCTTTTCCTGTTGCTCTCTATATCTCTCCAGAAAAATATCTAAGTTATATGATGATATATATATTTCTTAATGCAGCTACATTTCATTGAGACAAAATACCAAAGATTTGTAGCATGAATGATGTGTAGCAGCAGTTGCCTAATAGAGTAATCGCCTCAGACTATGATTACTATATTTGGTACTCCTAACCCTAAGTGTTCTGCCACATTTGGTAAGTTACAACACAGTTATTGCCATATTGGATAATTCTCCAGCATAGCATGCACAATCTTATTTTATTTATATCTCAATAACAAGCCCACCAATTTACAAAGTTTTTACATGGTTAGAATTCCATTGACGAGGAGTATCTAATGGTATACACTATATATAGAACAAAAAGTCAACCTTACTCCACTATTAGTAAATATGACCTATAAACCTGGAGCATTTGGACTTTGAAGATTTTGGTGATGTATTTGTATTTGTTGTGCACCCATATATGCATGCTAACCCAAATGTCAGATTGGAGCTTATACAATGTGCGCGTCAATCCTGACCTCCTCAGAACTGCCTACGAATGTGATATCAGTGCTGTCTAAGGCAAGGATGCCGAGTGGTTGTGGGACAGCGTCAAGGCTCATTACACACGTGAGGTGGACATGGATTGGGGTATGTACATGAGAATGATAATGCATCAAAAGAGCGCACCACCAAACGTTCCATGACACTGGCGGCACAAGCCCAGGTTGTGGACCCAACTTCTATCATTGGTTTTGATCCTTCCGTTTTTGTAGATACGACATTCAGTAAGTAGAGACATCTCCTGTAGATTGTATCTCAAGTAGATCTCACTTCATTCCAGCATCTGATGAACCGGCTAACACAATGGAAATTGATGATAACATAGGCAAACCTGATGAGAGAAAGGGAAAGAAGAAGGTACAGATCATTGCAATGCATGTCTCCTGTCGTTACCATCATCTCATGCATGATGGTCAGGCAATTTATATATCTTCTTCTTTGGAGTCTAGCTCCTCATCTTCATCTTCCTCTACAGATGATGACATGTTGCTGGGTATGTGTACTCTACTACTTCTATCTGTGTTTAACCAATTGTATTTTAGTGTTGGATCTAAAGTCTGGCAGTCACCGTAAGAGAGGACGCCCTCGAGGAGCCCGTTCCAACACAGCTTCCATTATCCAACGTCGCATGAACCTGCATAACAATAGAGGTAAAATGGCAGGTATGTTGTCTGAGTTATCGGCAATTGCCAAAGGGCGAGGGACATCTTAGACACCAACCGAACCATAACGGAACCTGCCATACAATGGAACAAGAATCACAATACGGAACTTAACATAGAAATGAAATCCAATACTGATCTGAATGCGACTCACACCCTGCAGAACATCATGCTTACAATCAGTCCCAAAAAACAAAAGGGGCCTTTGGTCATGCAGGATGATAGTAGTAGCCAGCATGACGCTAACATGTGGGGTGGTGGTGAGAATGGTCTTCTTGTCAGTCGCCCTTTTCTGTAAAGTCGCAAACAGGGTCTAGTACCATCAAGGCGTCAAAACGGTTGGACGCCTCTACTATTCATTCCGGCATAAAGCGCATGGCAGTGCTATGCAGAAAGGATCCATCCATCATTCATTCCGAGGTCGGGTTTACAACAGTATCTTAATCTCCATTTACAACAATATTTCATTAGGTTGTAGATGGAATGTGCATGCTTTACAGACTTCAGAAGGAGAATACAGAGAGGTTCAAAGCTGGAAAGGCTGCTTTGACTCACGATGTGAGTGTTTTGTCCATTATAATCATTCGAACTGATTTATAAAGATGGTTTAAAGGAAAGGACATGCTGAGGATATAATGACGATAGGTCATAATTTCAGTCAGCTGTTGAAAAGAGACGTCTTGATAGATGGCGAGGTACAGAAGGCATTCATGTATCTAGCGACGTAAGATACCATAGTCACATCCAATGTCCACATGTGCTACAGTTGTAATACATATGTTCACCGTCGTCCTCTTCTATCTTCCAAAAGATGCCTGGGTCAAAGTCAGCTCTCCAGTCTTCTGGGAGTTTGCCAGCCTTTAGTATGCGCAATGCGTCATACATTCACCATGTGTCCAGTATGTCCTTTCCATCTCCAACAATTCCCTGATCCTCCCCTCTTTCGATTGGCATCTGAAGAATCACCTTGAAGTCCGAGTCCAACTTTGTACCTTGAAGCCTGGTGGTTGTCTTCACAATGGAGGGCACAGTTCGTGTGGGAAGCTCTTCCAGGCAGTCGACATGGAACCAGGCTTTACAAGATCTACAATACCTTTGTTTGTGTTAATTGGGCACATATGGCTTGCTACAGCTCTGACAGGTATGCATAGAACCCTGGACGTGTCATCTGTCGGGGAAAGAAAGCATGATATGAGCAAGAAATTTCCACTTACAAGAATCTCATATACTGTTTTTTATTTGAAACGTTTTGCGATGTCCATCTTCCAATGAGTATACAACTGTGTCGGTCCAATCAAGCTTCCAAAAGGGGCCTTTTCATCGAAGACGATAATTTTCTCGATGCCTGATACATATATAGGTTTAAACTAAAACGGATGGACGGAGTGAGCGATGCTCACATTCTAGACATGCAGCCTCTACTATGTCTTTGTTGTAAGAAAGGATGAGTTCGTTTTTACCCATGAACTCAGAAAACCTAGAATGGGATGTTGATAAGCATTGCAGGCTAATCGATCACATGGACTTGCTTTTGATTTTTGATGTGGTGTTTATTGTGATACCACTGTACCCTAAGCCAGGGAATATTCTCGACCTCTCCGGACTATGGTTCAAAGTTGTCAGTTCATATACAGAACATTCTGTAAATGACTCGCACCTGATTGGGCTTTGTCTGCAGTCGTATTTCTAGTAGAATACCATGCCATTCTTCGTCCTGTTCAGAAAAGACCATGACGCTGTATGGAAGATGTAAGCATGTCTTGTAGAAAATTTAGATCACTTTACTTGTCGCTGACTGTGAAGGTTTCAGTGCCTTTCAGAAATTAAGATGGCATATGCAGATGTCCATAAGATGAGATACTTACAACCGGTGACTTCATTTGAAACTGGAGTCACCATGAGTGATGGGTTGAACCATTTAACAAAAGGTGATACTCACAAGTCAAGGTAGGCGAGCTTGGCATGCTTGAGAAGGCCTCCATTGTAGGCTCAGGGATACATTGGGACATCATTGCACAAATAGTGGAAAGAGGTTTCTGCACTCTATTTTGGTCTCTTTCTGCTGATATATTATAGTAAATGAGGTAACCCTTGAATGTAATCATCAACTGAATTGAACACACTTTTTTTTCTTTTTCTTTTATGTATATTTTTATGTCATGCTACACAAGTATGCCTGCCTTACTTCAAGAAAGAACTAACGGACCACTTTAACCCCTTTCCTTGTTACATTATGTCCCATGGTTCTCTGATCTCCTTCAAAGCTCTAGTAAATGCTCTGTCTGATGATTACCATTTTATTCATCGATCTAGTATTCATAATGATGTAACACTAACTCCTGGTTCCCTTATCCTTATCCCGACTTCTCCATTTGATTCTTCTGGCTCTCCTGAGTGCGTGCCATCTCCCACGGAGATTGCCTTTCAGGATCTGGTGGACAGGCTCTCTGCGACCTTTCTAACCAACCAATCTACTTGATGGTCAGATGTCTCTATTAGCAATTCTATGCAGTTCTCTGATTTGGTTGATGGCCTGTCGAAGGACTATCATTCCGTATGATCCACACCACATGCTGACTTGGATGAGGATGCAGAGATGGATGCATTTAGGATGCTAGTGAAGAAGTGTTCTATGCAATACAAAGCAATACATGGCGATAGCGAAGAGGAAAGAGAGAGCAGCTCTTCTGAAGAAAGTAGCTTTGAGATGGAGGAGGATTTGGTTCCAGTGCAGGTTTCCATATCGGATGACAATGCAGATCGAGCACAGGTTTCTAGAGAACACATTGCAAGTTGGGTGAACACCTCTTGTTTAGAGCTCTGCCTGTCATACTGAATATGAACCAGGATGTTGTATGGCTTGTCCTTCCATGTGGGCACAGGCATATAGCACCATCCATACCCTTGGAAACCATGTCTGGGTGGATGGTGCTATTTTAGACTTTTACCTCATGTCTGTCTGGTATTCTGCCAGAGGTAGGACCAGCATATGTTTCATGGACATCACATCTGCAAAGCCATCCTTTGACCTACTTCGAAACCATAAAATGCCCACAGAGCAAGAAATTTGACTCTTTCAACAGAGGTACTATGTCGATCTGGACTCCTCCAAGCCTTCATGACCGATAGGTTTCATTGTTTTCCAAAGTCAACATTACTTCACCATGGTGTTCGACTATAATGCTTCTATTTCCTATGTTCTAGAATGGTGAATAGGTGAAGGGTGTGAAGAATATGATGATGAGCTCGACGACTGGGTTACATAGATGGGTCCTCTATACTGGACCAGATTGGCCATGTTACATGGATTGGTCATGGGAGCTCCTGGTGACGTCACTGTGGTAGCACACAACTGGGTTCAGAATGGAACCGATTGTGATCCTATTGCCACTTTTATCTTGAAGCATCTCATAAACAATGGACTGGGAGATAGAGAACATGAATTACACCTTCCAGTAATTCCTTGCAGACACCAGCTACATCTACAGATGCTATCAGGAGTTCGAGAAGCCTGCAGGACCTTCTGGGCAGACTATAATTTTCTCTTGGCAGCTAATCTACCTCTCGAAGACATATGGAGTACTCTTGATGACACTGCATTCATTTCCGAAAGTGACTTGACAGCCATGGAGGATGAAGCATCTGGTCAGCAATACTCTCCAGTGATACAGGATCTCAATATGGTCAGCGCAAACTGCACTGTTTGCCAGAGAATCCGGGAGAAAATTCTAGAGGATAAATAGTCACAGGTTGATGACAGCAACAAAGAAGACAAGGAGGAAGAGGAAGAGATGGCTCAAGAAGAGGATGGCGCTTCCAAATCAAAGGTCGCACATCTTAGAAAGCTCTTTTGACTCTATCCAGATACTAAACATGCTCGACGCTGAGACTCGATCCCATCTCATGCAGTGAAAGGCAGAGTGAAAGGTGATCGATCCATGTCTAACCAGCGCAAGCATGTCAAAGATTGGTCACAGGAGATCATGTACTGCTTCCCCAGACCTACTTCTTCTGTCGATCTACCACCATTCTTGGGTGAACGGTGGTTGTCATTTCACCATCATTTTGACGATTATGAGCAGGCACCCATCTTTGAGAGCATGCATCAACATCGCAACCATTATGGGTTTGTCGTCGAGCCCTACTATCATCAAGGTATATGGACCATGTTCAGAGACTATGGCTAGAGGCTCCAACTGAGCTTTCATCAGATGTTTTACCTCAGAGAACCTGTCCACATTTTGGATCATGTCATGGTGGTGGGCATGTCTGAAACCCATGATCTGACCTATCAAACCTCGGACATGATCACCGGTGAGCATTTACGCAGCCCTGGCAATAATAATGTCATGGAATTATTTTGTTTCATGAGGAAATTATTCTCTGCAGTGCAAGCCTTCTTTCATCAATGCAATGCAAGACAGGGTCAATGTCCACGATGTCACCATCTATAGTGTGGCAGAGATGCTAGCACTAGGAGGCATCGACTCAGATGCTTCCTTTGATGCATTTGTTCAAGGTGTCATATCCCTGTCCAACGCTCTTAAGTCCATTCCGAATGACTCCGGTCCAACTCCTTTAGGACCTTCCTTATTTCCCTTCAGACTCAGCTCCTCACCAATCGGACTTCGATACAATGAAACTCTAGAAGAAATCGGTCTTCACCAATAGTTTCACGGTCGGTCACTAGATTACTAGGCTGACAGTTGTAGGTCACTTCCGATGTTCTTAGACCAACTCCGCTCCAGTCCCTTTAGTCTCCGTTATCTCCTATATCGTACTTCCACTATCACAGCCTCCATTCCTTATATGTACATCCTTGTTTCTCGCTTACAGATTTTCCATACATTTCATGATCATTTCATAGCCTTCTCCATTATACTCTCCATTCCTTACTCATATGATTACTGATTTCTTACGCATGCATTCCATTACTCATCCTCCGTCTCCGTAGTATAAATACCCTCATGTATTCTTCCCTATGCCTCAGTTCGAATATCAACTAAGTTACCTCCACTTCCGATCCATTCTCCTCTCCTCCGAAATACGAGGACCGTAGTTCGACAAGGGCGCAACACATACATCCTGCACCAATGTCCTCACTGCCGACACCTCCATTCGGACTTTGTTCCGATAACCTCTGACCTCTTTGTCCAGTAACCCCTCGGACTTCACTCCGGAGGACCCGGACTTGACACAAGGTTGGTCCGAAGAGAAGCACATATGTCTCGATCTGGAATGGAATCATGTGTCTCTGAATTCTTCAGACATCAGTGTTTCTATGGACATCAATAGCCTGATCTGGGTCACTCAATTGCTGCATTTCAGGATGTTGGCTTCCATTTAACTGGGACCTATTTTGAATAAGCATCCACCTATCAAGAAGAACAATTATGTCTATGTGGAGGTGCTCATTCTGCAATCCGAAGAAGATGCTAGATCTCTGGGTGAAAGAATGGAGTGGTGGTCTACTTCCGTTGCTCTCAGCTCCATTCCTCATACATCCTTTGGGAAAGTAGGTGGTTCTATCGACTTTTACATCTTCTTTCCTAGGATGATTCATCAAGATGAGCTGTTTGGTTGCAAAGCTACCAACATTCCAAAGGAAATTCTGGAATATTTCTGGGAGCATGTTTTGCTTCCTGCAATCACAGACAACATAGAGAGCACAAAGGTGCTATATGCACATCTCACTCTGTCGGAAGTCACCTACAAGGCATGTAAAGACAGCAAGCCTGGTCATCCAAAAGCCATACCATTCAATCCCACCTTCTTAAAAGATCTCATCATCACCATCTCGAAAAGAATACATGAAGATTCTGAACATTTGACACAATTTGGATCTTTTTTTTTGTGGTTGAATCCAAAGGGATTAAGCTACATATAGCGGCAGCCTCACCTCTGGAGGCCCTTATAACTTTCCTATGCTTGATTGGACTCATATGAGTAACCACAAACATGTTACGACAGGCGTGGGTAGTGTCAGTCATAGACTCGATGCGCAACCTAAAGCTGTGAGGCAAAGACGAGGAGTGTAGGTCTCGAGCACTATGCACAAAGACTAGTCACTACTCCGCCTTTGGCGAGTATGTAGCGATGTTGAAGACGAGGGCTGAACAGGGACGGTATATAGAGCACCAGGGCTAGGAGGTGCACAGTCTGTTTCCAGTACCACAGCATTCTCATGATGAGGAGTGTCAGCCATCGGTAGAGAAGGGATACGCATTGGCGAAGTAGAATGGTCCTTTGTAGGAGGAATTGAAACAGACAAAGATGAGGGAGACAAGAGAGATGCGGTAGAGACATTTGACATGTTAAAAGAAAAGAGGAGGGGCGAGGGAGCAAAGACTGTTGTAGGCATTGTAAGACAAGAAAGCTATTGCTTTGAGGGAGAGAAGGTCTTCGGGTGGAGGTTCTTATACTCCTGGAGGGTGGACTTCACATTTTTCAAGTTCCGCTCTAGAACCCAAGAATCTTCCTCAGCGGTGTAGCCCTTCCACCGGATCAGGAACATGCGGGAACGAGGTGTTCCCCTATGGCATAGAACCTTCTCAATCTCATATTCTTCTTTGCCTTCTATTAGCTCCAGGGGTGGAGCTGGGAAGTTCGGGCCATGGACACTGTTTTCGTGATAGGTCGATAAGAGAGAAGCATGGAATACGGGGTGGATCTTCCACATCGCCAGAAGCCAGAGTCTGTATGTTAAGGGGGATAGGACATCCACAATAATGAAGGGTCCTTCTCTTTTTGGTGCAAATTTAGGGTTTGCGATGTGGCAGTTAAGGTTTTTTGCCTCTAACCACACCTTGTCTCCCTTGCTAAATGGGGTGAAAGAATGGCATGTTCGGGATGCCATCACCTGGCATGCAAGTTCGTGAGCAGCAAGTGCCTCATTTCTGGCTGTGGATAGGGCCTTGAGGCATTCTTCTAGGGCTGGGAGTGGGGTTTCTGCGAGGACCATGGGGAGAGCATGAGGTTCAAAGCCATACATGAGGTAAAACAGCAATTTGCCAGTGACAGAGTGGGGGCAGTGAATGTGCATGAATTCTACGTGGGTGATGTGATCAGCCCATGTGGTCAGGTTGTTTCTGCAGAAGATCCAGAGATACATTTCAACTTCCTGATTTACACGTTCTGTTTCACCATCGGTTTGGGGGTGGTATGCTATAGATAGAGAGAGGTCGTATTTCAGGAGCTTCCCAAGCTCCCGAGCAAAGGTGGATGCGAATTGTGGGCCATGGTCTGAGATGATTTTGTCATAGAGGCCCCAGCGATGGTATACTTTGTGGAAAAAGAGGGTTGCTACTCCCTTGGAGGTGATGTGTTTCTTGGTTGGGCAGAGAATCACCCCCTTAGTAAGCCCGTGGTCGACCACAACCAGTAGGCTATCAAATCCATTGGACAAAGGGAGATCGGTGATAAAGTCACAAGAGACCTGTTGGAATGGGCGGGAGGTGAGAGATTTAATCAGGGATAGTGGGGGAACAGTGGGATGGGTGTTGGCCTTATTTTGTTGACAAAGGACACAACCTTCAATGTATCAGCGGACTTGGGTAGCAAGGCCGGGCCACCAAAAGTCATGGGCAATGAGTTGGTGGGTTTTTAGGTAACTGAGGTGGCTGGCAGAGGGGTGGTCATGGGTGCGTGCTATCACTGTAAGGTGGTCAGGTTCTGGGACATAGATGCGGTCACGATAACAGAGGAGATCCTCCTTAAACTGCCAATCAGAGAGGTGATTGTGGAGGTTGGGGGCGGTGATGGGTCCCTCAAGATCCGCGCAGAGGTGGGTGACAAGTTCATCAGTGGCCGAGTGCTTTTGTATGGTGGTTGTGAGGATGGAGTCAACAACATGGACAAAGAGGGTTTCGGGGAGGAGGGTGACTCGTCAGGGCCAGAGAGGAGAGAGCTGGGTACGTGAGTCATCTTGAGGTCAAAGTCTGCAAGATCAAGGAGCCAATGCACCTGGCGGCAGTTGAGGTTTTGGGGTTGACAGAAATACATCAGGTTCTTATGGTCGGTAAAGACCTGGATGGGGTGTTGCGATCCGCTGAGGTAATGGCGCCAAGCTTTGAGGGCTCAGATGATGGCCAAGAGTTCCCTATCGAAGATGTCATAGTTTCATTCTGCTGGAGAGAATGATTGAGAAAGATACGAGCAGGGGTGCCAATCTCCATTTGAGTCAGTTTGTAGGAGGATGGCACTGTTGGCATCTCATGATGCATTGGTTGCTACGGCAAAGGGTTTGGTGAGGTCCAGGAGATGGAGGATAGGTCGAGAGAGGAAGAGCTTTTTGAGCTCATTGAAGAAGGTTTGGCACTGGGGAGTCTAGAGCCACACAGCGGTTTTCTTTGTGAGGTTAATAAGGGGATGGGCCATGTCCAAGTACGAAGGAATGAAATGCCGGTAAAAGTTGGTGAATCCAAGGAATGAGCATATGTCTTTGACTTTCTTCAGGATTGGCCAAGAAGCGATTCTGTTGAGCTTGACGGGGTCCATAGCAAGTTCACCAGGTTTGACAATCATGCCGAGGTATTCGACCTCAGGAGTGGCAAACTTGCATTTGCTAAGTCGTAGATGAAGGTCTAGTTCCATCATGTGTTGGAGGATGCAGCAGGTATGCTCGGTGTGGGATTCGTTGTTGGAGGAGAAGATGAGCAAGTCATCCATATAGATGACAAGTCATCCTTCAGTGATCATGTCTCTGAACGAGTCATTCATGAAATGCTGGAAGGTCGAGGGGGAGTTGTTCATGCTGAAGAACATGACCATGGTTTGAAAAGGCCTTTGTGGGTGATGAAGGCGCCTTTCCATTGGTGACCGTCTTTGATGTGCACATTGTTGTATCCCCAATGGACATCGAACTTGGTAAAAACGTTAGCTCGAGGGTACCATGAGCTGAATGGGGATATGCATTGCTCTATTGGATGTGGATACTAGTACAGGCACACAAGAAACAAGACGTTTGGGAGGTACTTGCATCAAAGAAGTCCTCCCTTTCAAAAATCCTTAACCCCTATGGCTTCTATGTGGATGTGTTCATCGTCATCCTCGTCCATGAGACCTGGTATCTCTTCTTCAGCTTTGGCGACCTTTCGGTCGGCTTTGGGGCATGGGGGAAGATCTTTGAAGGTGGGGCATTTGTTGGAGAAATGACCTGATTTTCTGCAGCGGAGGCAGAGCCCTTGTTTGAAGCAGCACTCCCACTCTTCAGAGGTGAGTTTTGGAATGTGGATGGCATCCACATCCATGGCGTTGGGATCTTTGTCGCTTGGGGTCTGAGTGGGGCGGGGGACGAAGGTGGGGGCTGAGGAGTGCTTGTGCTGGCGAGCAACAAGCTTAGCATGTTTGTGCTGGTCATTGAGACGCATTCTTGATCCAGTCATCGATGGTGGTGGGAACAGTGTCCATGAGATACACCTTTTCTGAGAGTGAAGGAGGGATGCCCGTGGAGAAGTAATGCTGCCTCATTAAGCCCTACAAGGCTGACCTGGTTGCGAAATTCTGAGATATACTGGTTGAGGGATGGTTGGAAAGTCCCATCGCATCACTCGTTGACATGGTAGGTGGTCAACCAGGTCAAAGCGTTGGCAGTGGTGTTGGGGCTTTCGAAGTGAGCCTTGAACTTCTTGATGAACTCTTCTCAAGACCCTAGGGCCATGTTGGTTCCTCGCATGCTTTCTTCCATAAAGGTATCTGCCTTGGTGAGGGCAGTGCTGTCATTCATGAACGACAGGGCAAATTCAATTTTTTTCTCATCGGTGGAGTATATGTCAACATTTATGGTGAGGTACCATTGTACAGAGTGGAGCCAGGGCATGGCATCACGCTGTTTACCTAAGAAGGCCTTAGGTTGGGCGAGATGGAGTTCGGTGGGCTTAGAAGACATCGGGGGCACAGGGTTTGGGCTGGGGGGCATCAGGGGAGTGGTGGTTCTGGAGCTGGGACTAGGAGGCATAGTGGACCTCCAAGAGGAAGAGGTTGTGATGGGTGGTGGTAGTGGGCGGGGGCGCTGCTTCAGAGGTGACAGAGGGGCTGAAATGGCTACGAGCTATATCAAAGATAGTCACATTCGAAGAGCTTGAGCCTTTTGTTATGACAGGCATGGGTAGCATCAGTTGTAGACTCGATGCGCAACCTAAAGCTGTGAGGTGAAGACAAGGGGTGTAGGTCTCGAGCACTATGCACAAAGACTAGTCACTACTCCGCCTTTGGCGAGTATGTAGTGACATCGAAGACGAGGGCTGAGTATCCTTAAGCGAAGATGCTGCAAGGCTAAGTGATTCAGAGGGAGAGCAGAGGGGAGCAAGAGGGTCAAAGACACAATAGATTGCTATCTCGAGTAGGCTCAGGCTGGAGATACATGGCTTGTGCTATGCCCTATCTATATGTACAAGTCCTGCACACAGACCAAGCAGTGCTATAGCTTGATAAGAGAGGAATCCTAAAGAGGTAATCAGAGATAAGGGAAATGAGTCATACACAGTGTGAAATGGGTCAGAAGGCTGTGTGCGATAGAACTACATGGAACACGATGGAATGTATAAGTCACAGATAAGAGATAAGAGAAATGCACAGCCGCTAATGCTGACTAAGTGGAAGGCTGTGCGCATTTAAGTAATACAAGGTGAAAGAAGTGAAGAAAGAAAAGAAAAGGGGCAGATCGTAACAAAACATGGCAAGCTGTTCATAGATCTGGAGGTCTCTTTTCATCCCTGTAGTTCGGAGCCCTTGGTTGGATTATGGAGACTGGAACAACTTGAGGCTTCCTTTGGTGCATCTGGGTTTAATCATGGAAACATTCACTACACATGCACTCTAGGACATTATGGAGGAATTAAAGCTGAGATGAACCAAGAAAGAGCTTGACGAACTCACATCTGCTTCAGGAGTTCCTATAATCTCACCTATGAAGTCGTTCGTCCTAATGACAACAGTCCCACATTTGTCCTAGACAAGGATGCCTATTGTTGTAATTCTCGGTATATGAAGGAGTGTAATCTCGCCATTCAGATGTATGAGGGGCAGGCCAAGAATCATTCCTATGGTGTTAGGGATGAATATCAACTGAGCGGATCTGCTGCCATGGGTGTGTTGCGAAATATTCATGTGTTGGTGAGTCTTTTGACATCCAAGTTCCACTCGTCGACCAATGTTTTTAATCCACCATAGACAGAGACCTACTTGTGGTCTAAGCCCATACTCTGGATTTCTTCCTCAACCTGGTTTGACTTTTTGGGTAGACAACTCAGGGAACTGCAATGTGCACAGATCTTCTTTCAATGCATAGACCCTCCAAACTTGGAAATTCTGACCAGAATCATTTGTAACATGATCCGCAGCATTAGCAGCACTCCCGTCATTTTGGACTTTCATGTGCGAGAGTCCATGGCACTTCTTTGATTCTCACAGATCTGCGAGCGGTTTGGAATGTTTTTCCTCTTTGATCTAGACTTGCATCATGTGCCATGTTTGCCAGATGTGCAATTGCTGGATGATGCCAACATCATGCATCTCATTAGAGGAAAGACTGGAGATCAAAAAAACAG
>JBBPUL010000952.1:0-13035 GCA_038094675.1 Spongispora temasekensis
GCCGACAAGCACGTTGGCTTCTCAATCTTGCAGACTTCGATCTCAAGATGACCCATGTCCCAGGCTCCCTACTCTCCAGTCCCAACACCCTCTCCCACCACCCTGACCAACTCTCATCTGAGTCAGACAATCAAGCCATCACCCTCCTTCTAGAGACCCTCTTTATTTGAGTAGTTGACTCTGTCCTTACCACTGCCATTCAAAAGCACTCCACTAACGATGACCTTGTCACCCACCTCCATGCCAACCTCGAAGGCCCTATCACTACCCCCAACCTCCACAACCGCCTCTTAGACTGCAGTTCATGGAAAACCTCCTTTGTTATCACAACCATGTCTATGTCCCCGAGCCTGACCGCATCACTGTCATTGCACATGCTTATGACCATCCCTCTGCTGGCCATCCCAGGCACCTAAAAACATGTCAACTCATCACACATGATTTTTGGTGGCCCGGTCTCGCTGCCCAAGTCCACCGCTATGTCGAAGGCTGTGTACTCTGCCAGCAAAACAAAGCCAATACCCACCTCATGGTCCCTCTGCTCTCCCTAATAAAATCCTTTGCCTCTCGTCTGTTTCAGCAGGTCTCTTGTGATCTTATCACTGACCTGCCCTTGTCCAATGGTTTCGATAGCCTGTTGGTTGTGGTCAACCATGAGCTTACTAAGGGGGTAATTCTCTACCCTACAAAAAAACACATCACCACTGAGGGTGTAGCAATCCTCTTTTTCCACAAAGTATACCATCACTGGTGCCTCTATAACAAAATCATCTCCGACTGAGGCCCACAATTTGCATTGACCTTTGCTCAGGAACTTGAAAAGCTCCTGAAATATAACCTCTCCTTATCTACTGCCTACCACCCCCAGTCTGATGGTGAGACTAAATGTGTCAACCAAGAAGTTGAAACATACCTTCAGATCTTCTGCAGCAACAACCTGACTGTGTGGGCTGATCACATCACCCATGTGGAATTCACACATAATCACTGCCCTCACTCCGTCACTGGCAAATCACTGTTTTACCTCATGTATGGCTTTGAACCTCGAGCCCTTCCTACAGTCTTGGCAGAAACACCACTCCCAGCTCTGGAAGAATGCCTCAAGGCCCTATCTGTAGCCAGGAACAAGGCACTCACTGCCCATGAACTTGCATGACAAGTGATGGCATTCCAAACACAACGCTCATTTACCCCTTTCGCCAAGGAAGACAAGGTGTGGTTAGAGGCAAAGAACCTTAACCACCATATTGTGAACCCCAAATTCACACCCAAAAGGGAAGGACCCATTGTTATCTCTGACATCCTATCCTCCTTAAATATAAACTCCAACTTCTGATGACATGGAAGATTCACCTCATGTTCTATAGTGTTTTAAGGTCTGGTTCGATTCAGTCTTTTTGCCTTTTTTGGAAAGACTGAACTGTAACCAGTTTTTCAAAACTTACCTTAACTGGAAAACTGAACTGAACCTTTCGTAACCAGTCTTTGTCAGTTACAATGTCAGTTAAGACTGGTCCTGACTGGTCTTTCATAAGTTCACATGTAGGTAGCATGGTATTTGGTATAAAAGATTGGTTGAGTTGAAGAAAAAAATTGTCTGCCCCACTGTCACAACTTCTTGATAATGCCTGCACCACCCAACTCTCAAAAGTCTAACTGCCAAAGAGTTCAGACTCAAAAAGCTCATGAGATACAAAAAGATACCTTAAAGGCCACTGGCAGTACTAGTACAAGATCCCGCCCTCCAAAGTTCAAGCCCACCCACAATCGAAAGGGAAAGAAATGCACTGCCACTGAAAGCTCATCATCATCATCCAATAGTGATGGTGAGGAGCAAGGTTCACGTGGTGGTAAAAGGCGTCATGCAAATGTAAAGAGGCAGTGCCATGCAAGCTTGACCTCATTGGAGGAGGAGGAGGACCCCGAGAAATGGTGACATGGAGGTAGTTGACATTGAAGAGGCTGATGCCGATGACATCAACATTGGGAAGCATGCAAGGGCATGCACTGGCACTGCAAATGACTCAGATGACATACCAGATGAAACAGTGTGCTGTGAAATAATTGTTCAACTTAATCAATATACTGATGTAGCAAAGGATGATGTGCAGGACAAGCACCGTGGTGAACTGGTAGCTGTTCACAATGTCAAGAAGTGAAATACAAAGGATTTACTTACAACATTTTTGGACTGGGTGACTGTGAAATTTCTCAGTATGGATAGTCAAAGTGATCTGAAGATAGGGCATTGGTGTCTCGTCTGCAAGTGAGTCACAACATTACATGGCAAGTCTTGAGACTTACTGAAATATAAAAGGGAGGACGAGGTGTTCTGTCAGAAATTTAGAAAACAAAAAGCATTTCATGTTGGGGGGAATTCCTCTTGCCGAGCACACATTCGCTCCCACTATGCTTTGTATGAATTATGATGTGCAGAGAAAAATATTCCTGAGAATCACCATGCAGTCCTGCGTGATATCCTGAAGCAGCGGAAGCGATTGAAGGAAAGCAGTGGCCAGGCCACACTTGACACCATGTTTCCTCATGCTGCTGGTCAACAGTCATTTTCAAGGAAAGAGGTCTTGAAGCGCATTGCCCAGTTTATTGTGTGCAATGACCAGGTATGTGCACTGAAATATTAAAGTACTTATTGAACTAATAGAAACACTAGTCACTTGCAGTGGCTGATAATGCAACTTTTCAAAACTGTCTGGTAGCAATGCAGCCAAATGCTACCAAAGCTGACATACCATCCACCCACGACATCAGCATATACATTCACAATGAATTTGTCGACTTCATCAAGCAGTTGAAGGTGGAAATTCAGGTTAGTAGCGATAGTCACAACTTTTTTTGAAACATTTCAACATTGTGTGTCACACACTTCTTTTCAAACTTGAAATAGTCACCATCCAGTGGTCATATCTCCACCACCATGGATGTCTGGTCCATCAAGCAAACAAAGGCAGCATTTTTGGGGATCACGGAACACTGGATCCAGGCTGACACTGACTCTCACAAGTGGTCTTTGCATTCACAAGTTATCGCTTTCCGGGCCTTTCCGGGTGTGCACAGTGGGGACAACATAGCATGCCACTTCATTGGACTTTATGAAAGGGCTGGAATCATCACCTCGACATCCAGCAAGCTTCTTTGTCTAACTGCTGACAATGCCACCTTAAATGACAGAGCAGCTGACATCGCTGAATGTCTTCTCCATCGTCATTAAATTTACTCATTCAACACTGACACAAATCGCCTTGCATGTCTTGCACACATCATCAACCTCACCATCACCTCCATCCTCTCTGCTGTCACAAAGATCTCTAGTGTTGACACAGCAACATCCATTTGGGAGTTCGACCCCACCCTTCCACAGAACTGTATGCTCAATGACTCACTGGATGTTGTTACCACCATCTGTACACTCGTCATCAAGATACAAAGTTCAGGACAGCACATTGAGTACTTTGAAATGCTGCAAGGCAAGTGTGGCATCAACCCTCTGCTTGCAATTCCCTTGCACAGCAACATTCGGTGGGGTATGGTGGATGGAATGCTCAGTCGAGCTCATGAACTGCGCCAGGTATGTAGATTGATCTATTCAGCCCATCAATATGTTTATCAGCTTGGCTGATGAACTTTATGGCCCTATCACCACAATTCGGCATAATGGACAAGTCAAACATATCCCATGGACAAGATTCATTTTAGCAGCAAAGGACTGGGAGTGTGTCAATGACACACAGTCCGTTATTGCTGTAAGTACTTAGTAGTTCCAGTACTATGATGATGCCTAAAGTCCCAGCCCTAAACTTAGGACACAAACAACATTCAACAACTATTCTCAGATGAGCACTGCTCTACTCTCTGGCATGCAATCCCAGAGATCGAAGAGCTTTTGTCGGCATGGGAGAAGAAACAAGGTATCCCCAAGTACTCATTATTTAAGAATGTGCTCTAGGATGGCATCGACAAGATTATGAAATACTACAATCGATTTAACTACAAGCCAGTGTACATACTCACACTTGGTAAGCTCTCACATTGTCTTTGACCTCCATGCTGGTGTCCTTGCTTACTTGTTACATTTACCTTCACAGTTCTCCATCCATATTATAAGCTGGATTACATCAAAATGGCCTGGGGTGGTGCTGAGGAACAAGCAAAGGAAATTGCTGCAGGGAACTCTAATGCCAAAAACTGGTATGATGAGGCACTCAAAACCATCGAGTCGACCATGCAAGAGTATTGGCAGGAGATGGAAGATGCATGCACTGTGCACTGGGGCATGACAGACTTGAATGCCATGAATACTGAAATATGAGATGACACGCTTGAATCTGAGTTCGACCATCACCATCGGGGCCTAGTTGAGAAAGCCAGGCATAGTGCTACACTAGGATGGGTAGCTGAACTGTGGCGCTACCTTGCTGATTTACTGGAGGACATTGCAAAGAATATGGACATCGTCAACTGGTGGTCAAAACACGCCACCATCTACCCTACCCTTGCATGGATTGCACAAGACATCTGTGCCATTCCAGCATCCTCAGTCCCATGTGAACACCTATTTTCAGCAGGTGCAGAAATTACTACTGACCGCCAGTCACGCTTGGGTGCTGAGAAGTTTGAACAACTTCAGATTCTCAAGGGCACATGGCGAACCTCAATTGTTGATCACGCCACCATCAATTCAAACAAGGTAACCAACATTTATTTGCAGGAGTACAAGAAGTTGTACAAACTTGACAAAGAGTTCACCATGACTGAGGTAGATCTTACCGGTAGCGACATCGAGGAATAGTTTTTGTATCCATAGTTACATGACAATGACATAGTCAGTCTTGATCAGTCTTGACTGGTCTTTTGCAGTCTTTACAAATGCCAGTGATTGCTGTAACCAAAACCAAAACCGATGAAGACTGAACAAATCGGTCTTCAATGGTCCAGTCTTAAATGGTTAAAGTTTGGTTCGGTTTCAGTTTTTCACTGGTCTTGTGACCAGACCTTAAATCACTAATGTTCCATGCTTCCCTCTTATCACCCTATCACGAAAACAGCATCCATGGCCTGAACTTCCCAGCTCCACCCCTGGAGCTAATGCACCACAGGGGAACAACCTGCTCCTGCACGTTCCTGATCTGATGGAAGGGATACACAGCCGAGGAAGATAGAACAGAATCTGAAAAATGAAAAGTCCGCCCTCCAGGAGTATAAGAACCTCCACCTGAAGGCTTTCCCTCCCTCAAAGCAATAGCTTTCTTGCCTTGCAATGCCTATCTCTTGTTTTGCCCTTTCTCCCCTCTGCTCCTTGTTTACTATGTTAGATTTCTTTGCCTCAACTATCTTGTCTCCCTCTTCTCTGTCCCTTTCAGTACCTCCTACAAAGAACAATCTTGCTTTGCTGCTGCATACCACTTCTCCGCAGATGGCCCACACTCCTTATCTTGAGGATGCTGTAGTACTGGCAACAAATGGTGCACCTCCTAGCACTGGCACTGTATATACCCTCCCCACCATTAAACTGCCCACTGACTTCCTGACCCCAGTGATCTCTGTTGACATTTCCCTGCACACCCACACCCTCCGGTCTTCGGATCCCACCAACGACGAACGCAGCATGCTCCACGAATACCTTATAGATCCCCACATGTTCTCAGGGATCTCCATGTTCACAGATCCTTCCTTCCTTCTATTTATGATCTATCTTCAGCTGGAGCACCTCCCCCACCTCTCCTTCTCTCTTGTAAACAATGACCACCATGGCATTTCCATTATTAGGGCCTCTATCAGGGCCATTCACTCTTGGACCCTTGGGCATGTCCACAAGTTAGCGCACCAGCTCGGTTACCTGGAGTTTATCCAGAATATCGACAGATACCTCTGAGAGACTGCTGTGGTTAGAGTCTCCACCGACATTGCCATCTCCATCTATGCTGTTCGCTCCCCTTCCCCTTCACCCTTCGAGATTATTTGCAACTCCATCTCCATGGCCAATGAAACACCCAGTGCCTCTTCTTCTTCCCTTGACCCCATGGAAGCCCTGGCTATTGATGCCCTCCAGGCCTGGTTGGACCAGATCCAGGAAGCCACAGTTCAATGATATATCCTTTAGGGTGATTTATTCTGCCCCAGTAACCATCACTGGTACCATGATTTGTGCTTTGTATGTCACAGGTTTAGGCACATCCAGATATACTGCCCCCACTACACATGCCCCTTTTACTGCTGCCATTCCCCTGGTCACACCTAAGCTGCCTGTCCCTTCCATAACTGTCACTCTCCACCGGGATCCTCTTCCTCATCCGCCTCCTCCCGAAGTTCCCATCAGTCCTGGGGTTTCTTTTGGCCCCGCTCCTTCCACACTTCTGACCCCTCTCAGCGCTCTGGCTGCACACTTCCAGTCCCTCTGCCTCGATCCCCACCAGCACTAGATAACAACAATGACTTTTGCTTCGACTCGGTCGGAGAGAGTAACATGTGCAGTTTGCCCATTGGATCTTGTAGAGGCTTATAGGGAAGTCTCACTAGAGTTTTGACTCTACTAAGGGGGTAATGTTACAATTGACTCCTTTTCTTTTCTTTGTTCTCTTTCTCTTCTCGCATTGTATTACCTAAACACACACAGCCCCTTGATTAGTCATTACCATGGCTATGCATTTCCCTTATCTTCCATCACTGACTAAGATGTTCCATAATGTTTCATGTAGTTCTATCACACACAGCTTTCTGACTCATTTTATGCTGTGCATGACTCATTTCCTTTATCTCCAGTTACTCCTTTTAGACTCCTCTCTTATTGAGCTATAGCACTGCTTGGTCTGTGCACAGGACTCTTACACATAAATAGGGTGTAGCACAAGTGGTGTAACTTTAGCTTGAGCCTACTTGAGATAGCAATCTATTGTACCTTTGACCCTCTCACTCCTTCTCTGCTCTCCCTCTGAACCACTTGACCTCATAGTGTCTTCACTCGAGGATACTCTGCCCTCATCTTTGATGTTGCTACATACTCACCCAGGCAGAGTAGTGACTAGTCTCTGTGCATTGTGCTCAGGACCTATGCCCCTTGTCTTTGTCTCACAGCTTTAGGTTGCATATCAAGTCTATGGCTGATGCTACCCGCGCCTGTTGTAACAATGATCTTGTAGACCACTATAAAGTTCTGAATGAATCTTCTTTTGATTGTGGAAAATCCAGCTCAAGTTACTTTATTCATGTTGTAAACTTATTCAAACTCACCTCCTTTTTCTCATCTCAACGGTGTGGCACACCACATTATGTAATATGACGTCAGTAGTCTAGACTGATCACATGATATGACATCATTGATGACGTCAGAGGTCTGGACCTCCTTATCTCTTATCTATGACATCACTAGTCTGGACCGCCTCATGTTAGACACATGTAGCTTAGTCATACCTCATGTATTTAATATAGTAGACAATATATAAACCAGGCCAAGAGTCGAGCTGTCCTCAGCTTCGACCTCTTGTGTCTTTGTGACCTAAGTCGTGGTCTCCCATTCCTAAAGTCCTTTCTTTTTGTGGTTAGTAGAGGCCGACAGTCGTGTCCTGCATAGGTCACTTTATTAGGTCGAAGCTGCCCCATACGTCTGCCTCTGTTTAGCGCCGGTTACACACGCACCCCGCTCGTCGTCTCGTACTCGCTGTCGGAAAGCCGATCCACAGGTGTTTTAGTGGTCATCATTCTATTGGGAACGTGGTTGCTCCGTGATAGCTGGGAGACAAGCACTCCCTTATCAAACGTTTTGTTATACAGTTGTCCGCCGTCGTTTCCGTTCGCTTTGGTAGCGCTTTGACCTCATTCGAGAGGACACGGCTATCCGCGGAAAAATAAGGATCAATCCCTTGGCGCAAAGTGGGTCAGCACAGCAGTACTACCCGTGCAAAGTAGCAGAATCGCGAACTCTTCTGTAAGATTCGCAGCCTCAGAGAGCTAAATCTTCAGCCATAGCCAGGCAGAATCCGGTTCCCCCCTCCTCAACTCTCCGGTCCCGAGCCGGTGTACAAGACTCGTCCTCGTGAGACGAAACCCCTGTGGAGCCCTCTTCATGGTAGTGGCAAGCAGGATTTCTTGTAGCAGATATTGAGAACGAACTCACGACGTATTTTGTTATAGGCACTCTTCGCCACGAGGCCTACAAAAAATTATTAAACCTAAAACAAAGTGGCGATTTCACAACATTCATGTGGGATTTCGCAGCATTCTTCTCGGACGCCAAATGCAGCAACGAAGAAGCAGTGCACCTGCTGAAAAGAGCGGTGCAATATAAGATCCACATCGAACATGAGCTACACGGTGCAACGCTCGATGACGATGATTACACAGGATTGGTCGCGGCATACATGGCCATTAATCAAAAATTCGAAAGGATCGCCCTGGCCAGGCCTACCATTGGCCCTGTTACTCCTCGGTTGCCAAGTGCTCAACCGTTCGGCGCTCGTCCCCTTCCGCGTCCCCCTGTGCCGGGACAAAGATTTACTCCAACCGGTACTCAACCCAGACAAGGCGCTCCTATGGAAATAGATCGACAAACCCCGTGCACATCATCCGCCCCCGACAATCGAACTTGTTTCGGTTGCCAACGTAAAGGCCACATTTGGGCAATGTTTCCCACAAATCCTTCCCGTCGCCCCCGTAATCGTGCTTTGTATGAGGCAAGAGAGGCTATCTCCTCTCTCCCTCAACAGCACCCAGGGTACACTGCATCCTGGTCCCCACAACAGCAGCAATTCTCCGCTCCACCCCCGCCCTCACAAGCACCGCAACCAGCGGCAACAGCCCACCATCAGGCTTGGATGACGGAAGAAGCCGAGGCATACTGGTGAGATCGGCTCGCAGTCGAAGCACACGCCAAGGTGGGTTTTTAATGCCGACTTCAGATATGAGGGTGTCTGAGGTCTCGGACAATATTTCTTTTAGTAATGTTTCTACGTACGAAAATTCTTTAAATACAAAAAATAGTGTTTCGGACTATGTATCTGTTTCGGATTTGTTTGATTCTTATTACGATGAGCCTGAATGGGAAGAATTAGCCCCTGTAATTAATTCTGTTGATCTTTCCTCATCATTTAATTATGAAGTGTTTGATATGCGAGAACTCGCCAAAATGGCTCAGAACGAAAACTATGAGCCTGTCTCGTTCTCATCACACGAACTGTCGTCTCGATATGGTAGCCCATCAGACGAATATTCTGTTGCGAAGTCTCAATTGAGCTCGGCCCTGGAAGAAAAACATTGGGTGCTTAATTTCGCACAATTACAAAAAAATACTTTAAATTATGAAACCCCTCAACACATCAGAATGATGCTGTATAAGACATGGAACCTAAGAGAAAATGCTCTAGAAGTAGAGTTAAAACTACGAAGGAATGACCAATCTTCGGTCTGGGTTTCTGCTTTAGTCGACAGCGGTGCCACATATTGTTTTGTCGACCAAGGTTTCGTCACGGCCAATGCTATCGCATGCGAAGAATTGGCTAGACCCATTGAAGTCAGAAATGCAGATGGTTCTGCAAATGTGGGAAAAGGAATCACCCATGTTTGTCAGGTACATGCAGAAATGACGGATGGCAACAGGATTGCCTATTCTTTTCCTTTAACATTATACATATCCAACCTAGCTACAAATGCTGTTTTCTTGGAATACGAATTCCTTAGTCAGTATAACCCTTCCATAGATTGGAAAAATCATACCATGACCTTTGATCGTTATACTGGGGTGAACATAAATAAAATTTCGCTGGAAGAACAAAAACAAATAAAAACGGAAGTTCCCAGCGAATTTCATGACTTTTTAGATGTTTTCTCTGAACAAGAATCCACACGCATGCCATTAAGGAAGACTTGGGATCATGCAATCGACTTGCAACCAGACTTTGTACCAAAGAAGGGTCGAGTGATTCCAATGTCACAAACTGATTTATTGGAAATTCGTAAATTCCTTGATGGGGAATTAGAAAAAGGGTATATTAGGCCATCCAAGTCGCCTCAAACAGCGCCTGTGTTCTTTATACCTAAAAAAGACGGAAAAAAGCGATTGGTAATGGATTACTGCTACCTCAATGAGGGAACGGTTACGAATGCTTATCCATTGCCTCGTATCGATCAACTTGTTGATCGGCTTCATGGTGCCGACATGTTCACCACGCTGGATCTTCGTTGGGGATATACCAATGTGCGCATGAAGGATGGTGATGAATGGAAAGGTGCCTTCGTTACTCCTTTTGGGTCGTTTGAACCCCTAGTCATGTATTTTGGTTATAAAAACGCGCCTGCTACATTCCAGGCTATGATGGACGACTTATTTCATGATCGCTATGATGACACTGGTGCATATCTCGACGATCTCATTGTCTTTACTACTGGGTTGTCTCGTGCTGAGCACGCGCAAAAGGTTCGCGAAGTATTGCAGGTCTTACAGGATAATGACCTTTATTGCAAACCTTCTAAATGTTTTTTCTTTAAATCGACTGTTGACTATCTGGGTATGGTCGTATCTAAAGACGGGGTAGATATGCAACAAAAGAAAACAAAAGCAATCGCAGAATGGCCCCAACCGCAATCAGTAAAGCAAGTCCAATCATTCCTAGGACTCTGCAACTATTATCGTCGCTTCATCGAGAACTTCGCACATACAGCCAAACCCTTGACGGAATTGACTAAAAAGGATGTTCCATGGTCCTGGGGACCAGCACAAGAAGACGCATACTTAACCCTAAAAGAAAAATTCACAAAAGCACCGCTACTCGCATACCCAGACAGCACAAAAGAGCTAAGGGTAGAAACAGATGCTTCAGACATCGCTACAGGAGCAGTGCTCTCAGTACACTGTGAAGATGGTCTCTGGAGACCTTGCGCCTTTATCTCACATTCTTTTGATGCCGCAGAGTGAAATTACCCTATTTATGACAAAGAAATGGCCACTATCATTCGCGCACTTAAAGAATGGCGTCATTATCTAATCGGAAGTCCAAGATTCGAAATCTGGACAGATCACAAAAATCTCGAGTATTGGAAAAAGCCACAAACCCTATCGCCACGCCAAGCTTGATGGCATGCCACATTACAAGAATTCAACTATGTCCTTATCTATAAACCTGGATCAACCAATGCTAGAGCAGATGCCTTATCCAGACGACCAGATCATGGTAATGCAGTGCAAAACCTTAATGAAAATATCACGGTACTTCCACCGCAGGTCATCATCAATGATGTACATTTAGAATCACCTTTCCTGGAGAAACTGCAGAAAATGTCAAAAAACCTAAAAATACCATCGTCCATAACATGCTGGTTCGACGAACAACAGTCAGTATTTATCAATGACTCAAACCGCGTCTTTGTACCTCCTGGGTTGAGGATAGAACTCCTTTCTCTTTGCCATGATTCGCCAATCGCTGGTCATGCTGGACAACAACGCACCTTATCCACAATATCTCAGCACTTCTTTTGGCCTGAGATGAAAAAAGAAATTAACGAATACGTTGATCATTGTCAAATTTGTGCACAATCGAAAACGACTTCACGTCCTCCGGCAGGAAAATTAGCACCATTGCCAATTCCTAAACATCCCTGGGAGGATATTTCCGTCGACTTTATTTCAGGATTCCCTGCTGTCAACAACATAGACACCATATGTGTAGTCGTGGATCGATTTTCCAAAGAAGTGGTGTTTACACCCTGTTCTAAGTCTATTAACTCTAAGGAGCTGGCTATCCTGTTCAGAGACTATCTATGGTGTAAGCATGGATTACTCAAGACAGTAGTTTCAGATAGAGGACCGCAATTCTCGTCGGCGTTCACAACTGAGTTGTGTAAATTGCTGAAGATCGAACAAAAACTCTCTACCGCTTACCATCCGCAAACAGATGGACAGATGGAACAAGTAAATCGAGATCTAGCACAATACCTCTGCTGTTACGTATCCAAGAACCAAGAATCTTGGCCGGAATATGTCAAAATGGCTAAATTTGCTCATAACAACACTGTCACATGTGCTACCGGTAGCATTCCCTTTGCAGTCACTAGAAACTATATGCCGCGCATGGGTTTCGAAGTGAAAACGGATACATCCATCGCCGGACGATTTCAGACAGAACTAGGAAAAGCGCACGCTGAAGTAGAAAATGCCCTTCGTGCTAACGCCGAAAAAATGAAAGTGCAGGCAGAAAAGAAGAGATCTGTGGCACCGGAATATCAGAAAGGTGACTCTGTCTGGTTATCTACAGAGCATCTGCAGTTACCCTATGCTTCCGCGAAGCTTACACAAAAATGGATTGGACCATTTGAAGTTTTGAAAACTTCCCCTAACACGGTCATGCTTAAACTGCCAGCCAGGATAAAAATACATCCCATGGTCAATATTTCTAGAGTTAAACCATTTAAGGATCAACTGCCAGGACAACCAGTTAGCAAGCCTGATGCAGTACATATTTCTGAAGATGGTTCCGAAGAATTTGAAGTGGAATCCATACTCAATTTGCGTTCCACTCGATGTGGACTCTCATATTTAGTTAAATGGAAAGGATATGACGTCAGCGACGCCACTTGGCAGCCAGCTGCAGATCTCGTCAACGCTCCTCTGGCTATAAAGGAGTTTTATAGGAAAAATCTGGCTGCGCCACAAAAAGTACAAGGAGTCACTCTCCAAGAATTCGCCTCTTTGTTTTACGACTCCGGTTGATCTGGAATCTCAACCTAAAGATGGGGTAGTGTTGTAAACTTATTCAAACTCACCTCCTTTTTCTCATCTCAATGGTGTGGCACACCGCATTACGTAATATGACGTCAGTAGTCTAGACCGATCACGTGATATGACATCATTGATGACGTCAGAGGTCTGGACCTCCTTATCTCTTATCTATGACATCACTAGTCTGGACCGCCTCATGTTAGACACATGTAGCTTAGTCATACCTCATGTATTTAATATAGTAGACAATATATAAACCAGGCCAAGAGTCGAGCTGTCCTCAGCTTCGACCTCTTGTGTCTTTGTGACCTAAG
>JBBPUL010000953.1:0-13015 GCA_038094675.1 Spongispora temasekensis
GATAGAACTACATGGAACATCATGGAACGCATGAGTCAGGGATAAGAGATAAGGAAACGTACAGCCATGAACGCTGACTAAGGGGAAGGGCTGTACACGTTTAAGTAATACAAGGTGAGAAGAAAGCGGCGAAAGAGAGAAAAGGGGCCGATCGTAACACATTGTGCCATGCAAAATCTTTCTGTGGATCAAGTTGCCCACAGAAAACAATGTCCGGCTTAATGGTGAGAGGGAAGCCGCAGACTGGCCTCATAGAGTACTGTGACGACCACAGATGAGGTGGGGGTCCCACCCATATGGGTGGGTACTTGGAACCCGAGCCGGGAGAAATGGGAGGGGGAGTGAATGCAGAGATAATGTGATTGAGCCAGGTAGCAACACCATTCTCTTTGGAACCGGCAGGAGGGAACACTGTGACAGATTTGTGATCATTCGTCTCTATGTCCTGAGCCTGGATTTGAGAAAGGTTATCGAGCTTAGAGAGATGAGTTCAAAACTTGATAAAGTTGTCATCATTTCCAGTTTGAATCTCTTCATATATCATGGCATCATGGAGTTCACCTGCGAGTTCTTGGTCAACTGCGGTAGCTCCAAAGGACCTGCTATCCAGCGGGACTGATGAAGTTTTGAAGTAGAGTGGCATCATAGGGTATTCAGAGATCACATTTTGATTGCTCGGGCCAGCATGAGGTGGAGTTTTTGGAGTGGTGGCAATCATTGTTTGTAGTGAGCTATGAGAGATAAACTAAGAGTGATAGTTGGGTGGAAAATGTTGGCTCATAAATACAAAACAGTTGGACCACGATTTTCCAATTCTGTGCATCACATTAACATGTATATGGCTAACTACAAAGAAAGAGAATAATAGATTTCTTTGTTCCAGAAACAATTCAGCCAAAACTCAGTGGAAAATTCATAACTTGAATGATGGGTAAGGCGAGGGTTCACACTTTTTCCAAAGTGTGGAATCAAGTGGACAGGAGAGCAGATATGAGACAAGAGAACAACATCACCAACCCACTGGCCATTTCTTCGCATTGCATGCTTTAAAACATGGAGACTGGCAGCTGCAGTGTCTGTCATGTGTCCAACGGGAGGAGTGACATCAAAACATTGCACATAGGTGAGGAATTGGTCAGTTCTAAGGATGCGAAAGATGAGGCAAAGTTGAACAACTATGTGCCCTGAAGATTTTCTGAGCCTGCTGGTCATATATGATGAGGACTGAATGCTCACCTTCCAGACCACTTGAAGGCCAGTCGCTCTCTGTGTAGGGACTAAAAATTGCACTATCATAGAGTCCGTGAGGGTGAGTATGTGATGGAGGAATGGCATTAATGGTTTGAGCAGGCTTGATGATTTCGGGATGATGATAGTTGCAGCCTTGAACATGAACCTTGGTCCAAACTTGGATCCTCTCCGAAGCTGGACGGCAGTTTTGAAGATCATGTCTTTGACCCTCGACACTATGCTCCCCACCATTTGCACAATGTTCAAGGTATTCATAGATTGCCGGTCGGAGGTCAGGTAAGTCAAAGAGGGTCGTGGCTTCATCAATGGTGACCCGAAGATGTGGCATAGTTGCGAGATGGATGGCAGTTGTACTGGATGCAAATGTACAGTTTAAGTGCAATGTATCCATCAGAAAAATTTTGAAGAGATTATAATGATAGATAATGGTAGATAATCCCTGGCAGACATTATATGCACAGTGAATATTCATATTTGAGCTATTAGTTGTATTTATTTAATATTACTAAATATATGTAACTATAAATATCAAGAAACAAAACCCTCTATTGCTATATTTTATTTGTTATAGAATTATCTAAATCAATTGTGACTTGAAAGTTTTTCTGATGTATGATGCACCTTCACCTGAGTACAGCAGCTACTCCTGAAATCTTGATTGACCTCATACTTAAAGAATATGACCAGCTCTCTCTGCAGGATGATGCTAAGTTGAAGAAAGCATAGAGTGGGTCTGATGATGTCACTTTTGAAGCCAACATGTCTAAAAAGGGCAGAGGTTAGAAGTGCAAATTCTCCAGTGATTGCTGGAACTGCAGTCATGGAGGACATAAAGGCAATGAATGCTGGGAAGAGGGCAGTGGCAAGGCTGGGCAAGTACCCAGAGGCTGGTAATCCAGGGATAAGAAGTCGACCATGAAGGGCTATACTAAAGGAAGCAAGGGAGCATCAGCTAATGCTACCATAACCTCCACTGCATCAGCATCTGCGACCTGTGCTGAACCCAACTGTGCCTGGCTTGCCTCCTCCATGGTGGACCCTTTTGACTATGATTTCACCTCTAATAATGCCATTCCCAAACTGTACAATAGTGGTGCTTCACAGCACCTGTCACCTGCACATGGCTGTTTTATCAATTCATTGCCATACCACCCAAGCTGATAATGGAACATTCGACACAGTTGAAAAAGAGGACTTGCCAATTTATCTGCCAAATAGGACCTCCAGGACACATGTCCTCTTGAAGGATGTGCTTTACACTTCTTGCATGAAGGTTATACTTATCTCCATTGGCTGTCTTACCCAGGCGGGATGTTGCACTGTCTTTGATGGGTCATCCTGCCAAATCTTCGACTTGAGCCAATGTCTGTTAGGATGAGTCAATGTGTCTAACAGGTTGTACAAGATCTGGAATAAATACCCTAAGATTGTGGCTGCCACGAAGGATGAAGTACTCACCATGGATGACTTGCATGCTCACCTGTCACACATTGGCACTGTGACAATCCATGATATGGTGGCAAAAGGGATGGTGACTGGTATTCACTTGGACCTGGCCAGGAGCTCCATGGGACAGTGCTACTCTTGCGAGTATGAAAAGGCCATTTGACAGCCTATTGGGACCATGTGTGAACCAAACTGCTGCATGCATTTTGGTGATGAAGTACATACTGATATCTGGGATCCATTCCCTGTTCTTACTCTGAGAAACATTCCTTCTATTGCTCATTTACCAATGACCACTCATGTCAGCTTGCTGTATGTGAAGTCTGACATGTTGATGGCTTACTGAGACTTCAAGGCATGGCTGAAGACTCAGTATGGGTCAGTTGTTCAGTGCCTGCATTCTGATCGTGGAGGGAAGTACTTGTCAACTGAGTTCTCTGACCACTTGCAGAGCCATGGGACTGAACAGAAGCTTACCACTCATGATACACCAGAGCACAATGGAGTAGCTGAGCATTTGAACTGAACCCTCATTGAACATGTTCATATGGTTTTTCATGCCAGTGGTCTACCAAAAAAACTTATGGGGGGAAGCCCTCCTCCACATCATCTGGGTAAAGAACAGGTCAGCTACATGTGCGCTCAATGGCAAAATGCCTTATGAAATGTTATACAGCAAGAAACTGAACTTGAATGGTCTACCCATATGGAGCACCCCTTGTTGGGTGCTCAACAAGAGTGACATGAAGCTAGATGACTACACTAAGGAGGGTCACTGGATTAGGTTTTACACTGACTCCATGGCTCACTGGATTTATCTATCAGACTGGGGTTGTGTCATTGTTGAGCGCAACATGACTTTCAAATAAGATAGCACACCAGTTGTTTCCACCCGTCTGGAGTTGACTGCACCAGATGCACAGCAGGGCCTGGGATCATCACAGGCACCCATTGTGGATAAGCCATCAGCTACAGCACCAACATTGCCTTCGCCCAGTCACTTGGGGCCTGGCTTTGAAGTCAACCCATCTGATATAATACCTGTCTGTCATTCGACCCTGCTGCATATAGAGTCACCATATCTTCACATGCTGCGAGATGGCATGGGGACTCACAATGGTCGGGGGATTACACTTTTTTCCACAGGTGTCTAGCCTGTTGGCCCTGTCCCTGAGGTTGCCAAGCCTGAAGGGCTCTTGGCTTCTACTTGGGATTAGTATGTGGAGGATGCTGAGGAGGTTTTTGGCCTGGTTGGGGCTGTGATCAAGGAACTAGAACCAGCATCTATTGATGAAGCAAAAACTCATCCTGACTAGAAGAAGTGGAAAGAGGCGATCATTGCAGAACTACATAGCCTGGATGAAGCACATACCTGGAATGTTGTTGACTGACCTACCAAAGGCACTAACATTATTAGTTGCAAATGGGTCTTCAAAATCAAGAGGATTGCTACAGGGGAGATTGACAAGTACAAGGCTCATCTGATTGCTAGGGGATTCATGCAGCAATATGATGTTGACTATGATGAAACCTATGCACCTGTGGCTTGTCTTGCCTCACTCTGATTGATCTTGGCCATTGCTGCCTGCCAAGACTGGGATGTTGACATATTCAACTTTTATAGTGTCTTTCTTAACAGTAAACTTGATGACAATGAGATCATTTTCATGGAGTTATCACCAGGCTTCAACAGGCAGGGTTGTGACCTTGTTGCTCATCTCTGTGTGGCTATTTATGGGTCAAAACAGGGTGTGTTGAAATGGTACCAGCAGTTGTGCAGTACCTTGGCTGACATCAGGCTTCACCATGTGGAGGCTGATTGGGGTGTCTTCATTGTGACAGTCACCACTGATATTTTGATCCTCACTGCACATGTTGATGACTGCACCATTATGGGCAGTTCTTCCCACCTTATCTGCACGTTCAAGGCAGAAATTGGGTCACATTTTCATATCACTGACCTGGAGGCTATCAGCTGGCTGTTGGGCATGAGGGTAACTCGTGACTGTCCTGGTCATACCATTTCTTTATCACAGAAGCCATATATCCAGACTATGCTTAAAAGGTTCAACTTCACTGATTTAAAGCCTGTTGCCATGCCCCTTGATCCAAATCTAGTCCTATCTGAGAATCAGTCTCTGAAGAACACCAAGCAGGCTGCACAGATGAAGCACATACTGTACCGTCAGGCAATCAGCTCCCTGATCCACCTATCTGTGGGTACTCGACCCGATATTGCTTTTGCCATTTCATAAGTCTCACAATTCTGTGTGAATCCCAGTTGGGCACACTGAAAAGCCATTCAGCAGATTTTTTGCTACCTCATTGGGACTCATTGTCTCACACTCACCTTTAGGCAATGTCTGTTTGGGCTCATCGGGTATGTTGATGCTGATGGGGCCATGCAGGAACACCATCGGGTGATTACTGGCTTCACATTCCTCATCAATGGGGGAGCTGTGATATGGGGTTCGAAGAAACAAGAATTAGTCACTCTGTCAATGGTGGAATCAAAATACATCACTGCCACATATGCTGCCAAGAATGCAATTTGGCTCCACAGGTTAATTGAAGAGATCTTCGGGCCACTTACTCTGCCAATGGTCTTGTATGGCGACAATCAGTCTACAACCACACTCACTGAGGATGGGAGTTTTCATGCATGCACCAAGCATATCGACTTGCAATATCACTTTATTCATTTTTCCATTGAACATGGTTCCATTCATTTTCTTTATTGTCCTTCAGCAGACATGATCGCAGATACTCTCACTAAAGCCTTACCTAGCATAAAAGCGAAGCACTTTGCTTGTGAACTTGGTCTTTACAGTATCTGTCCATTTGAAAGGGGGGTGTTATAGTATTACAAATGGACTCATGGTCTTGTTGTGACTCGGATAGATCCATATTACATAATGTGGTAGATAACCTTCATCTCACTGCATCTTTCACACCTCAGTTATGATCATCATCACACTGAGGTAAGACCTCATTTTACAATCATCATATCTCAACACCATGGCAACCTGGTCACATGACTTAGGGAGCAATAATGATGTAAGGGGTTAGGGCTATCAGTGACCCTGCAAGTGTTTGTCTTTATTTGTTGTAGTTATTTTACAAAATACAACACTATCCAAAATGACCCAACATTGGGACACTTTTTTGAGCCACTGTACCTCACATGATGTTTATTCCATTGCTTCAATATATTGCCAGAGATGTTATCCATAAAAACAATTAGGGAGTCTGTGAGCACCATGTGCCTGCCTGATTTTTCTCACAGTGGTTTGGGCATGAGGGCAGCATGCACAGATGAGGATGCTAGGAATAACTCAATAAATTAGCATAAAACTAGAATGAAAGACCTACAAGTGAAGCCCAGGACAAACTCTAAGCCATTCATTTATATGTCCTGGAATGTGTGTGCAAATGTTGAGACCAGAACAGTAACAAACTTAGGATCAACAGAGTATCTGAGCTGTAAAATACATGTTAGCAATGACCTATGTGCCACAAAATAACTAACCTCAGTTCTCAAGATGCTGTGACCAATTGCTAACACCTCTGTTGTATGCAAGTCATCCAATCTTGCTTGAAAGAACTTCTTAGAGATAAAGTACTTTGATAACTGCTGAAAAAGCTCGTTGACAAAGAATATGCAGTTATTGATGTTGATGCAGGGTGGTGTGAATCCCTCGGGAAGGTTCAGAAGCATCTTCTCCCCATAATGGACCTGGGACATTTGACCCTTGCTGTCTTCCAGATAGTCCTACATCGAAAACTGAGTGAGCAGATTGGTGTAGTCCTACAGAAACACCACAGAATGAAATGAGTACTGAGCTACAACCACCGTAGCACATACCAACTCACCATTGCGATCACATTGCTAATGGAGTTAAGATAGAAACATTTCCCAACGCTGCAGTAGCCTTCTCAGTTGGATTTCCCAACAGTGCCTTGATTCGTTGTTGCACCTTTTGCAATTTTTGCAGTGTAGGAACACCTTGTGCACCAAGTACTGTTGCCCAATTGAGTACTGCCTCTTTCTGTGCTCTCAAGAAGTGCAGCTGAGGTGAACTGAACAGTAGATGCATTACAAATTCCTGTTGGCTTGTTAGTACAAATTAAATTTATTAGTAGTGGGATAAACCTACCACCATTGTCAACCAAGGATAAGTCAGAGAAGTTGGAAGGACGTCAGCTGTTTTAGTTCCTTGTCTTGTAGTTGGCTATACTTTGGATGAATAGTCTGTAGTGCCTTTATTCAGTTTCTCCAAGTCCACCCATCAATTATTTTATACCTGGTATTTGAAACCCAAAACCATTGTCCATCTCTACTCCAAACTCATCATTGGCAGGCTCCAATGGACACATAAATAGGGATTCTCCCCTCTCTAACTGATGGTTTATCTCATCAAAGTAATCCTCTGAGTCAGGTAGATTGGTGAAGTACTCATTGTACAGACTGCCAATCGGAGCCTCTTCTTCGCTAAGACACATAGCAGGTGGGCTATTGACAGGTAGTGAAAAGGTAGCTTTGTCTAGTAGCACAGGTGGCTGCTTAACTGAGATATTGAAGGGACTAGGTGGACACTGCTCAGCAGGGACATCCAATGGCACATTCTTCTCTTGCAAGAACTTGCACCCATCACGGGCTCTTCCCTATGCAACCAGTACCACCAGCTTGTGTTATCAGCTGTTATCATGGCCAGTCTGACCCAGAATGTGATGGTGATGAAGTCTCTGGAGGTTGCCACTGGTATTCATAGGGCACACCTTGCATATAACTGTGTCTGAACCACGCACTGCTTCATAAACTGAGAGGTCATTAGCTCAGAATAGTATAAGAATACAAATGATTTGAGATATACTTTCTGAGTCCAGGAAGAGTTCCTTCATCTTGTGCCTTGGCATTAGGCCTGCTTAGAACCAGTAGATGAGGGTCAGTTGCAAGGAAGACCATGATTTGTGCTGGGTACATAAGTGTCAAGTGGCTCGAGCCATGCATGCACAATGTTGCAATGTAATCAGAGATGGTCACACTGTCACATAGTCACATGTAAATTCCACAGCAATGCACAAGAGGTTGATAGCCACTCTCACGATGACAACAATGCATGTCAGTACTGTACAAACACTTCAAGGGGTTTCCCTTCATCTGCTGCATCTTGCCATACACTTTTCTGGAAACAGTCTCTTGCCTGCTATTCCTGACCAGCTTGTAAGTCTTCTTTTTCCCTTTGCTTGCCATATATCCTCTCATCATGAAAACACAGCCTATAACAATATCTATTCACCTTCCTGAAGAATTTTCTGATGCATTCACCTATTCATGTCAATGTCATCTGAAGCATGTCGAACACAGCTTTGTGCATGAGATGCATCCAGTAAGTAATAAGAAACATCCTTACCAACATGCTGAACATGTCCATAGGAATCATTTCCATTCTTCCCACTCCCAGTGACATTCAACCTGGTTGATGGCTGCTGCTGGCATATTTTAGCTCACTGGATAGAGTGCCACCTCATACAAGTGGTGTGAGAAGACCAAGCGTACATCTTGGCATGTGAATTCTTTTGGATGGCATTCATGGTTGTATTTCTGATGTTCCCCTTTGGTCATTGTCCAAACTGGAATGCAAAGATTAGCATGTCAGGGGACTTCATTGAGTATTGGATCACAGATCAAGTTGCCACTGAGGATAGTGACACACCCAAGTCTGTCCAGAGAACCCATGAATTCATTTGGGAAGAATTCAAAACCCTTGCTGCATCTCTACTTCCTTTCTCTATTTTCCTTGTGGAGCATTGACCATACATATCCTGTGTATATAATCAGGCTTGTAGTGTATGGTAATCAAAATACCAACTTCTATGTCTGGATCTTCCAAGTCATTGAGTGACTCAAGTTTAAATAAAGTCTTAGTTATAGCATGGTAGGACAACTTTCTTATGACATTCAGGCTGACTGATCCACTATGGCAGAACAGGTGTACATTTAATCTGCCGCACTTTTTTCATGGTGCTGCCACACTTTTTGTTGTGCTGCTACACTTTTTTGCCTAATCAGTTGAAGGGATGGAGTGTCAAGGGTCAGATTTGAAGTTCGGGGCTGACATAGATTTCGAAGAGAAATGTGAACATATTTGAAGTTGGTTTCACCCTGGATAAGTTTTGCATGTGGTACAAGGACCTGCTTGCAAAGCTGGGTGTTGTCAATGGCTCAGTGAACAGCAAGGTTGAGCAGACATGCAATTTGTTGGGCTTGCGGGATGTGGACATTGTCTCCAGACAGTATAAGATGTGTCTATTTCTTTTTCACATCCAATTATGATCCTGATCATTTACAGGTCTTCTTGTCTCAAGCTGCATTCCACTTCTTCGAGGACTGCATTCATGCCTATGATGTGTAAGAACAGAAAAGAAACTGCCTCTGCACTGCAGAAGCAGAAGCAGGCTTCAATGTGCACTCCATTGGCAACCCATATGCCCCTTATTCCTCCCCAGGTCTCCCTCCAGATGACTATGCAGATCCGTTCAATCAAGTGGCTTCACAGGCACATGTCCTGCTAGTAGCCAATGCCTCACTGTTCCAATGGGGGGAGTTCTATGATGATAATTATGAAGACCGCAAATCATTCTGTTGAGATGACTTCAATAACCATAGTCGACTCATATCTGGACAAGAGGAATCAATGTCTAACTATGGTTCCAAGTCCTATACTCCCTCAAGGAACATGTTTCAGAATGCTGACAAGGATGGACTCATCACTAAAGAGATGTTGGCAGGTGAGATTATGGAACACGAGACCACAGAGGTTGTCAAGGAGACTTCAGCTCATCAATGCTGGGTCTTGTTGTGTTTACTACTGACCTGGTGGTGTCTGTCTCCTTTCCTCAAGTGGTTCGGCTGGATGAAACATCAAGATATTCATCAGGCATGGAGGGAAAAGCTCACTCTTGATATTATCATTTGGTTTATCTGTGCCTGCACTGTTTTCATCATTGCAATACTCAGTCTCAACATCTGTCCAATGGAGCACATATTTAGTACTGCAGAACTCGAATCTCACTCATACTCAAGTTTGCAAAACAATATCTATACTGCAGTCCATGGGGAAGTGTTTGACCTCACACAGGTTGCGGTGACACATCAGAGAGTTGTTACGGTTGTCTCTACAAAGACAATCCTATGGCAGTATGGCAGTCTAGATGCAACCAATCTATTTCCAGTCCAGGCGCAGCCATCATTGCAGGTCAGCACCCTTTGCAATGGTGTCTCTGGTTCTGTCAGTCCATGAGTACAACTCACATTGGTGAAATGATGGATTGCAATGCTCACTACCATGATTTCCATGCAGTGGCAAACAATTCTCGCAGTGATTGGTATTTTGAGAGTATGACTATCATGCATTGGAACAATTGCATCAGCTACATGGGCTACACTCCCAAGAAGATTTCCAGCATGGTGAACTCAGGGTCCTCCCTCGGTATCTACAATGGCCTTATCTACGATTTAACCACATATGTCAAGTACAGCCCTTCTGCCGCAGATGGCGAAGTTGCTTCTGCTGGCAAGAACACACTATGGTTGTATCACACCAAGTAATATTTGCCATTCCTTCGACCTTGAAATAATGCTGGGGTTGTATCACACCAAGCAATACAACAACCATCGATGAAATGGTTTGGCAGATGCTTGAGGCAATGTTCTGGCCATCTTCATTTCACTGTATGCCGAGGCTCAGCTATACCTTAGATTGACCTCAGGAATCATTTGTCACACATGTGGCTAGTCACCCATGTGTATTTGGGAAATGCTCAAATCAGTGCACCAGCCATGCATGTGGTTTGGTCAGGGTTCATGTGATGGGCTTTCAGTAAACTCCGAAAAATGTCAGGTTTGGACTTATGTCAAACTGCCATGTATTGAAAACAGTACATGCCCAAATGTACAAGGCATTTACAAGCCATATGCTGAAAAAGGGTTGTATGCATTCATTTGGCTTGTTGCTGACCAATTACCGCTCATTTCATAACAACTCAGCACCTGTGGAACTCACCTCTGTAAGACATCTTACATGGAGGTATCATTGACAAATGGTAGAAACATTATTGTAATACCATGCCACATATCCCACAAGCATCCCACATATACCCAGATGTTTGCGCTGACACTGGATGGAATAATAGTGTGCAGCACATGGCAACTGCAGAATTCGGCTCCAGGACATCAATGCCAATTGCCAGGGTTCAAACACTTACTGATCCACATTGATACAAGTTACAACATGTATAGAATCATTAGTCACTACATATTCGACATAATTGATATTGAGAAAAAATATTTGACACTCTCCTTGAGCTTGTCAAAGATGAATTGACAAATGATGTTGGGTGCGCTAGAGTCTTTGAGTTGCTGGAGGCTAGGATCCCCAAGCCACACTGTATTGAATGTTCCATCCATGGGGATGTGCACATCCCATGCATTCCATTCTCCACTAGAAAAAGATAGATATGCTGCAATGAATGCCATCCAGAAGAAATCCAACATTAAGTCGCCACACATTAATTGCCCCTCATTACCTCCAGCATCCAAGATCATATGCTGGATCTCATCAGAAAGTGAGCACCAGTAAACTTCATTTCGGTAGTCAAAATGGTTTTCCAGAGGAAAAAAAGAGAACATGTTCTGTGAAAAATGCTTCAATTAGCATGCCAACTGATCCAGAGTTATGACTCACTAGTTCTGGGTGTAGCCTAGAGTATTTGCGCTGTAATTTATTTCTTGGAAGAGAACATTCTTCCACAATGATGGGGTAAAGCTGATTGGTCAGTTCATCAGGAAGTTTGATAAATACTTTGATTGGCTGGGACATTGTCAGGTGCAGAAAATATTAGATGAACATTGAAACTTACAACATGAGAGAGAAGGGGAGCAGCAACTGCCCCAGAGAAATGGATAGTCAAAAAAAGTGGTTCGACAATGCTACCATCATCAGAATGGACTGTGTCAGTGAGAATTGTAACTGGCTGCATGCTGAATGCTAAACATGCGAGGTGAATATTGAGCAAATATACACAATGCACAAACAAAGGGAGCACTGCTGATTGGTTTACTCTGCTCACTCTGCTCAGCTTGCAAGTTGCGACATTTTGGCACTATCAGGCAGTGACATGAGTTATGACAGGCTAAGGTCGAAAATTATCTGGCACTCATGTAGGGTAAAACACAATGGATTGTATTGAAAGTGTAGCAAAACATAATAAAAAAGCAATTTAGACAAGCCAGACATGATTCAAGCATGAAAGTGTGAAAGGAAACCTTTTTTTATATTTCTGTAATGAAAGAAAGGGGGAACAAGCAATGTATACCACTGATGACAGAAAAAAAAGAAAGCAATCAATGATGATGAGTATGTGAGAGTCAAACAAAATGAACAAAGACACCATGAATACAAAATGGTGCAATGAGATCCTGCCAATCGACCTGAAGATCACGAGCTCTGCTTGAGGTAACTGACATGGAGATGTTTGACACTGTTATGCTGAACGATGTGATCAGTAGAGACAGAACCATCAAGTTTGAACCCCGGGTAGAGCTTGAAGAGTGTTGCCATAGAGTGACCATCCATGCTGGTGAAAATGCAGCATCACACACTGCATGTCAGTGTGTTCTTCTCCCAGCTACTCAGATAATACAAAACTGAGTTTATCCAAGAGCTGGTCTTCCCCACATTGCTTGATGACAACTGTAAGTCACATAGTCAGGTTGGCTGCTTGCTGACAGACTTTGGGATATGCCAGAGAATGGTGAAGACCATCCAGGTAAGATAGGGCTTCACGCAGATGCCAAGATGGTACCAAAACCATCAAGCCTTCCATAGTCTGCTCCTGGAAGGAATAGATGATACCATCTATAAGGTGAACCTCAAGATGTTCGTCAATGTCTGATGCACCAAGAATAGCAATGACCTTGGTGATAACCATCTTTTGGTATGGCTCTGCCTTATCCTTGAGTTTGTTCACTATCCTTCCAACAGTCTCCCAAATCCCTGCTTTCTGGGCAAGTTTCATCGTGTCCCCATAACTTGAAGTTATGGCTGGTATCAAAGCTTTCTCCAAGCCAGTTTCCTGCACCCCAAAACAAAAGGCAGCATCTACCCACTGAAGTGACCTAAACAGGACACGACCGTCGGCCTCTACTAACCACAAGAAAAGGGATGCTAAGAATGGGGGACCGCGACTTAGGTCACAAAGACACAAGAGGTCGAAGCTGGGGCTCAGCTCGACTCTTGGCCTGGTTTATATATTG
>JBBPUL010000954.1:0-13007 GCA_038094675.1 Spongispora temasekensis
CGTATGTTGTTCAGGGTGGTTTAAAACAGTTATCTAAGATACAACTATTTAAATATAGCTCAAATCTATTGTGAGAATTACCTTGGTCTGATGTGGTTTCTGGAACTGTGGCAACACTATGGTCAGGTGAAGCTGGTCATTCACATGCTGGCATAATTGGCAATGCAGCTGTGGCATCAAGCACCAATGTTGCTTCTGATACAGAGCCAACATCCAAGATGGCTTCAAAAGGTGTATAGAATGTCAAGCTTCTTAGTTGAACTGATGTACTAATTTATCTTTCAGCTTTGCTTGATCACACAGGTCATCTCGTCTCTATAAACATGGTTTTCTCAAGCATGGAGAAACCAGCCAGTAGCCATGGTCAACCAATTGTGAAGAAGCTCTGGATGATCAAGAGTGACCATTCTGTGATCGACAACATCAGCCAATGTGACTTTATCAAGTTATTTCTCTGCATTCATGATATTTCTGATCAGTTCAGCCCCAGCATCAACTTTGATCCACCATTCAAACTCTGATGGATGGGCTCCAGGTAAGTAACTTATTTTTGAATTGGTAGCAGTCATGGTAGTAACTCTAAAATCTAACATAGTGGCGGCAAGACTGGTGCTGTGACAATTGAGAAAGACCATGATTTTGAGGTTGCACATGCTGCATTGTTGAAGAAGAAAAAGGATACATGTGTCATTAGTGTCAAGTTTGATGTTGACACAATGGATCCTTATCAGGTTTGTGAACATGTAAGTTATGTACTAGTAAATTCACCTGTTTGGTCTGTATTGACATTTCAACAGCCTATTCTCCAGGTTGATAAGGATGAGGAACACCCAGATGTCTCTTATGCAACCAAGGTAGGTCATTTGAACTGGTATCAAGGCTTTGTGCAAACTTGAACTCACTTGTCATAATTTTAAGATCCCTCATGTTGAGAACTTCTCTAAAGATGTGTAACTTCATGGAAATATCATTCTTCAATTGAAGGTAAAGTGGATATGTGATAAGCACTCAGGTGAGCATGGTGAGATGGGCCACTGTTGGATCAGTCCAATGGGTGAGCATATTAGCCTCAACAATTGTAAACTCAAGCAATGAGTGGCATCCATTGTAAGTATGCTTCAAATTCTTAGTTTTTATTTGATGTACAGTGACTGGCACATAGGCTGCTGGAGATGCAACAAAGCATGAACCACCGAATACCATTGATTTTGATGGTTACCAGGATGGTCATCTTGATGTAAAGTCACATGAATGCACTGGCCCCCATTCATCTGTAGCAGTTGTGACGTCTGACATAACAACAATGCTCCTCACTGCAGTTACCTCAATGATGGCAAACCAGCTTGCTTCGAAACCCTCTGCTGCTATGGTTGATTTACCTTCCACTCCAACATGTTGTCAGAAGAAATATTTACCTCATTCACCTGTTTCCACTATTGGAACTGAGCTATATTGTTATTTGTATGACTTCTTTACTCAGAAAGATATTGACCTTCGTGAAGCAGAAGGTCTTCTTGCATGGCTTGAGTTTACTTCAGATATTATTTCTGATGTTCCAGTTTCTTGTCTTTGTGATGTTCTGGACATTCAAGCTGAAGAACGAGGACTCAAATTACAAGCATTTGCTCAGAAATGGAATGACCTTCTTCAGCTTAAGAAGTGTCACTTGGTATAAACACACCCTTTTATACCCTTCATACACTCATTTAATTATATAGTACTGTCATTACTCATCTTTTCTCTATAGTAGCCTTATTCAATTGATTAATAATGTCAGTCATATCCACAATTCTGGATCCACCCTACTGCATCACTTGATGTAACAGCCAAAGATGCTTGATGAATTAGCCATGGATGGACTTCAGGGCCAGTAATATGATGTTCATGATGATGAAGCCAGGTCTTGATGGAGTAAAAGGTTTGTTCAATTGGATTGAAATCTGGGGGATAGATCAATTTTGCACCTTGAAAGCTGTCAATAAAGTATGTGAGATAAAGATACAGACCACATTCTTGCTCAACAACTTGCCGCAGCTCCACATCATGGTGGATTGAGGCATTGTCAAGAATAACCACACTATGAGGTCCAGAAAATGGAGTCAAAACTGGTGCCTTAGATGAGAAACCAAGTGTAAGTACAAATTTCACAAGCCTCAAGCACACAACCAGAAGTGGGTCCAGAACTTACAAGTTGTTCATTGATGTTGTAACCACAACGGCGTTAACCTAACTGAAGCGCTCTACACACCTAAGGCAACCTTATTCTAGGGTTACGGATATGGATCCAGCCCCTTTCCTTTATCAGGTGCCTTCTTCATCTTATCTCTTCATCTTAGCACCCTGATCTTTGTTTGTACCTATTGACACTTTTATAGATGCTCACCTATTCTATATCGGATTGTATCTTGATAGATCTCCCGATTGTATCTCTTATCTTAGATCTTGGATCTCAATCCAGATCTCAGGGCCAGGTAAGGCTATGCCTTCTCTTCCATTCTTCCCACCGCCACAGCATGTCTACCACATGTCCTTATCTCTGTGGCGCTACCCTGGACCCTCTTATCTCCACTTCCTATTTAAGTAGTGCCTTCTGCCCTCACCGGCCCTAAGCTGGTCCGTGCACATGGCTTGCTAATATATATAGGGCACTTGGTCAACTGGGATTCCCCAGCTTGATTCTAGTCGTCCTTCTTTGGCTTGCACCTCTTGTGGCCTAGCCCTAAGTGCATTGTCGTCATCCGGTGTCCTCTGCTTAGCAAGGCATACGGTTAGGCCATATCGCTCATACTTCTTTATCTACGAGTCGACCTCGTCCTCGCCCTTGACTGTGGTATAGCTGTATACAAGTAGTCGGCTTCCTACCATCCCTCTGAAGATTGCCGGGTTACGATAACCAAACCCCGGTGTGGACTAGCCAGAGCGTTCCTTTGCGCTGACGCTCCCCCTGTCCTCTTCATCTCCTCGAAGTTAGGTTTAGTGTGTTGCTAGTTCGCAACAATTGACAAAGTTAAGAAAGTGGTCTTTATTCACAGACCCTTCAAATATGTCAAAAGCAATGATCTCATCAACTGACAATGCAGGGAGTATGGAATACCACTGGCCACGAAGAAATGTTGCATGTTAAACACAAGCCTGACCATGTACTGACCATCCAGTAGCTCGCTGACTCATATGATTGTCAACAGCCTCTGCCTCATCAATCCAAATACAATACTCCATTGGAATATCTCCATACTCTGCCTGTCATATAGCCTGTAACTAGTGTTGCCGGAACTCGGCTCAGCTCGGCCCGGCCCGGCTAATTGTGACTTACTGTGCAACTCGGCCCGAGATGACCTCACTTCATATAAATCCTGACCAGTCCCAACTCGGTTAGCTGATCCCACCGGCTGAAGTCATTGGCTGGCTTAAGCAGACTGCAAGTCGACTCCTGCCAACTTAAAGTCAACTCAATTATTGCCGACGACGACGACGACAATGTATACACTGCCACACACCATCCCACTCTCTCAGGCTCATGCACAACGTTGATGATGCCACAACGCCCACAACGCGACTCGTCAGCAACACAACGACAACGTGCAACCGTCGACAGTGTGACGCATGACCACCACCGGCAGTGGCACACGTTGCTCCCTCACACGCAACATTGATGAGAACGGTGCATGCACACGCACTGTGATGCACATACAACCCTTCATCCCCCTTTCTCACATACATATTACACAACGATGCATTGGGGAAATGGCGGAAGCAACACCGCAATGGAGATGGACGAGGTACGTTCCCCCTCTCTCTCTCTTGCTTATCCGCCTCTCCCCACCTCTCTCTCTCCCTCACCCATCTCACCCTGCCTCTCCTGTGTCCTCTGGAACGTCGGTGGTTCCGTCTTCAGGACGATCGACATCGTTGGTGGGGTGAGCGGGACAATGTGTGTGTGTCACAGTGTGTGGTGAGTGTGTTATTAATGGACAGGTATAATGGGGCAGGATTTTGCTCACCCACGCCCTATGCCAGTATCCAGACCCCATCCATGCCAACAAACGATGTGACGTCGACTGACAACGGTGCGACATTGAAACGATGAGAATTGTCGACATGGACAATGACGCAATGAGGACGAGGACGACAAGAATCGAGATGGCAATGAAATAAAACAGTGCATCAATGCCAGACCCCAACGACGCGACATCGACTGACAATGACGACTGACATCGACATGACAGTGCCACCACCACTGCCAGCGCAACACAGCGAGGTGACCGCGACGACCACGGGAAGTCTATGGCGGTGGCAGCGCATCACGATGACAACTATGACATCGCACCCGGGCCATTGCGACTGCAACGACGACACTGCAACACCGCAAGGCAAAGAGAAGGTGGAGAAAGAAAACATAGTATTGCAGATCAGTGACATTGTGGATTGAGTAGGTATATGTTAGCTACTATAAATACACGACTCCCCAGAGACCTCAGAATACAACCTATTGTACATACAGGATACATGCCATTATACACCCTCAATATGATTGTTTCCATTCATACATGTCCGCGGTGGAGCACGTCTGTGTGAAGAATGCTGGCTGTTGGTCCTGTCAACCAGATAACATGATTATATACAAACAACTTACACTCGTGGCGAGCCAGCAGTTTGCATCTTGTGGTTATCATCGCGCGTAGAGATAGATTGTACAGGTAGACCAGAAACTATCTTCGCTTCATTGACGAGTGGAGTCAACGACGTTGTTAACGGAAAAAGGATGCCTCGAAGATGGTCATAGCTTGGTCTTTGCATGAATGAGAGATTGCGAGCATATGAAAGTATGGTCAAGAATTCGGTGGGCATGCTAGGAAAGCATTCAGCTGTGAGTGTCTTCTTCCCTTGATAGATGACTGAATTCGACGAGTGAGCTGGAGCCGCTGGAGGTGCCAACCAAGGTAAAGATCCAGCGTAAAGAAACAGAAGTGTGTAGGCCAGTGATTCAATATCGTCTCTCCAGCTAACTTCGAGCCCGAGATGGCTATTCACAGATGTGAAAGCCGGCATGCCAGTGAGCGCGGTACCCTTGGATTTCTGGCTCATTGGAATGTGGATGTGCGAAGACAGATTCCTGTAGTGTTTTGCTATACCAAAATCGATGAAAAAAACTGTATCCTTTGAGCCCTCAATGCTCATGAGCATGTTTTGCAGTTTGATATCACGATGAACGAAGTGGCGAGAATGAATGTATTCGAGGAGGGATATCTGAGGCAAGTCAAGCATGTACAACAGACCCGATGTCTATATCGACTCACCATTTGTAGTCCCAAACCAGCAACATGGTGCAGTTCCAGCGTGCCACCAGGAGATGCTTCAAGTACCTGGTCCAAAGATGGACCGAGCTTGTCGATGACCATGGCTCGATAAGACCCTTCTCTGCCGAACCAATGGACCCGGGGAAGTCCCGTGTTACCTGCAAGCTCACTAAGGACTTGGTATTCATGTTCTAGATGACTTTCACGAGACCCTCTCTCGCTCATTGGTTCTAACTTAACGGCAACAGCTTGTTTTGTGATTATGTCCTCAGCGTCGTAAACTGTGGCTGCGAAATGTTTACCGCACCGGTAGGTTGGTCAGTTTCGAATCCCAGCTTTTGAACATTTCACCTACCATAGGAGCCACTTCCAAGCACTTCGTTTAGTACGTATCTACCGTCAACCCTCACTACTTCTCTCGTGAATGACTTGGGCATGCTTGCAGTTTTCACAAATTTTCAGTGACTTTTCGACAATGTTTCAGAGCTTAGCGAGCAGTCTCAGCCTTGAATCAACACTACATGGGCCAATGAAGCCAGTCGTACAGCACTATTATCAGTACAGGAACCGCGAGGAAGAAACCCGTCAGACTGTGGCCTCACCGGAGTATGACCATTCATGTCTATGCACTTTAACTGGCAGTCTGTAACTCTCGGAGCACACGACTTCTCTGAGGGAGAATCTCAGTTCATCTTCTCACAGGTGTGTCAAGCCATCTTTTGTCTGAGTTCCAAGTTCCAAGTTTGGTCGTATTACCCCCCACTTGTACAGCTGGCCTAATTTTATATGATTCCTCTTTTTATAGCGAAGCATAACGGGAATTGATTTTTAAGTTTTAACCCCCCTATGAAATTCCTCCTAATTGGTTTCAGTGGCATTTGACGGCATAAGTCCCACAAGAAATGCTCTCCCGTTCGAATTTTCATCACCACATGTTGTTTGCTGCGGACTCCCCGTGCTCTCGATGTTTGGCGCAACCCTTCCTAATGACCGCGTATCATCCGCAGACGAAATCATACCTGACTGAGCCATTTTCTGGCCTATCACTTCATAGGAATTCCACAGAGTCACCACCTCCCACTTTATTGCATAGGACACATTCCAATGGCACAGGAGTCAAGCCAGCCGCCGCTCCAGTCATCGCAAGGGGCCCACCTTGTTCGCCTACTTTAAGCGATACAAACATCATTAAATTATCCGAAGTTGCCACCCCGAAGTCCTACATTTCTGTGGAAGCGAATGTTACACCACGCGAACCCTCTCTCCTCTCGATCATTTCATGACCCTCACCACCCAGTACATATTATGAATGCCTCACCCCGAGTGTAACAGGGACTTATCCCCATTCCTCAGAATCATTCAGGAACCTCTTGCGGAACTTCAACCTATGCAGTGCTCATGGTAATTCAAACGACAGCATTCAGGTTGGTACTAATCATAGGCCAGGAGAGCTCTCACAAGTTACAACTGATTGCCTTGACAGGTATTTGATGGGGTTAGTACTCAAGACTTCGAGGCGCTTGCACGAGTGGTCGAAGAGTGGGCTTTCCCTGAGAGGAAACCAAAGTAGGCAATATGTGTGTATAACGTGAGTTTTCAGCTGATCAGCAGTAACGTGTGTGATCTTGTAGACTCTCTCATGACCCTGAGGGTGGTCTGCTAATCTTGGAGTTGCCAACCGCTGCACATGAGTTTGTCCTCACTGATTTCAGGAGGGCTATCCAGCCTGGCCTTGATCGTCTCCCCACCAATGACACCATCTATCATGCGACACTGGAGCCAAATCTGACCCTGTGATCGCCACGCACTGGGTTCTGTGCAACCGCCGATCTTGCCTTGGTGGCATTGCCAATGTCTCGGGGCCCATCTACCGGCCTCCTTGCAGTTGTTGAAAGTTCATTCACTCAAGACCGTACGAAGCTGATGAAGAAGGTTAGGGAGGAACTTGAGGGCTGGCCCGACATCGTTCTTGTGATCGTCATTCTCATTATGGAGTCTCAGGATTATCACTCTCCACGGGAAGGGTCGCCGACTTGGAATTTTTTTACTCAACAGGATCACTACCTTTTCCCCTCAGATTTCATCACACTCCCCCCGACCGTCGATGAATGCAATGCATTTCTCGCCTCCCCACCCGTGGCTGACCCAAAGTCACCGGTCAGCTCCGAGTCTTCTGACTCGGACTCCACCGACTCAGAGGAACCCGGCGACATCGATAATGAGCCATTCATACTCGAACCTATCACAATTGCCGGACACATATGGTGTCACATTGACAACGTGCAGTACCATGTATGGGTCAAGAATGGTGATACCAAGATCAATATCGATGATGATGAGGCACATGTTGGCGTAAGACTCATTGATAACGTTTTATTGAATGAGCGACTGACATATTTTTTCAAGCACCTCTATCCCAACATCTTGATGAACGATGTGGAGTCAGCAATTAGGGAGGGATTATCCGCCGCGAAGGAGAAGATGGTTAAGCTGGTTAAGGCACAGTCGTCTAGCTCTGCACGCAAGCTGCGTTGCTCTGAGCTCCTCGTCAATTTCGATTGGAGGAAAATCCAGAAGGGATTGATAGTCGCCGCCCGGCTAACTGCCGAGGTACGTTATGAAACGTGGTATCACCAATCTTTCTGTGGAGTCAAGCGTCATCTGGAAGATGAAGAATACCAACCTCCAAGGAGTATTGGCACCCCCTCTGAGCCTCTCGGCATAACTACTCGTCACCGTCGGTTGGACAATTAAATTGGTTCATTCATTTCCACAGGTCCCTGTTCCACTGTTTTGGTTGGGAGGAATCAAGCTCTCAGGAGTCGGGACTCGGGAGTTAGGAAGCCTTGCGGTGTGTGCTAGTATTTCACAAAGTCACTTTGCTGTTGTGAACTCTAAATGAATATATTTGATCCATCGTCACTGTGTCGTGACAGACTGTGGAACTCTTATATAGTCCCTGCTTTTTGCAAGTCTGAACTCCAGACCCATCATCCCCCTCCCATGGCAAGAGGTCAGTCTCAACGACGACGACCAGCTGCTCCTGCCGCCGTGGCCACGCAGCCCACCAGTATGGGCCACGGTACCAATGAACCCAGTGGGACCAACCCAGAGGGGTCTGGGACCAGATATCATCTTGCTCGTGCTCATCGCTTGCCCCAACGTTTTTGCGATCAAGACATGGAGTTTATCGACATTGAGTGAGGGCTCGATGATGATGATGAAACTGACGAACCAGATGACGACAATAGGCAGACTAATCCGAGTTGGAGTGCCATTAACACGGCTACCACTGATTCTCTAGCTACCAGAAGATCAAACCAGGGTCAGTCAGGTACAGGCCAGAATGTAGCGCACGACGTCCGTCATTTTTTCCGCAAGGATGAAACTCATACATACTGTAATGTCTGCAAGTAAGTTTCTTTTATATTCAGACGTCGTGACGGTGACGGAGAGACAATGTAGCAAAATGTACTCACTGAAATCTTTGACTACTACGCTTCGCGGCCACCTAGACTCGACCCATCCCCTTCTTTACCTCGACAAAATAGAAGAGTGTCAATGGCCCTTACGTGCTACGTTAATCAAGACTGCCTTTGACAGGGGTTACACATACAATACTCTTCGACAAGCACTCAACCAGCCCGGCACTGCGATCGACAAGCTGCCGCCTCCGCCCCCCCCTAGAGAAGGCGACAGAGTCCATATCGGAGCGCGACCTAGGATTGACAACAGTGCAAATCTCCCAGAGTACTCTGTAGAAACCCTGCAAGAACTTCTCGTTGAGTTTATCATTGTTGATGACCAGGTAAATTGGTTTACCACTTTGCTAACATGATTCGTTTGACTTGGGTGCGGATCAGGCCATCTACATGATGGAATGTCCTCAATTTCGCCGACTGCTCTTATTTCTTCATCGTGATCTGCTGGATACCGATATCCCTCATCGTACCAAGACTCGCGAGCTCATCCTCCATCACTGTCGAAAGAAATTCTGGCAGCTCAAAGATGAGCTGAAGGTTTATGGTCGATCATTTCTCACTACAACGTCGCTGATGTTTGCTTTACTTCAGAGGGCTGTTGGAGCAATCTCATTTACGGCGGATATATGGTCTGCCAGCAAGCTCGACTCATACATCACAATCACAGCCCACTGGATCAGCCGAGACTCGTTGGGTGAATGTTCTAACCAACTCAATATGAGGACCACATTGATCGCCTTCCACAATCTTCCTGGTGCACACACGGGCAAGGAAATCGCTTGAGTTATCCTGTACCTAATTGACCAGGCCGAGATACCAATGGACAAGGTTTGTAAATTATACTCGGCCCATTCGTTATCTACTAGACTACTACTAATGTACTGCTAGATCGGTCACTTTACGATGGACAACGCTATGAATAACGACACCGCTCTATCAGTATTTGCACAGATCTTACAGGATGAGCGCGAGTTCGAATTTGATCCCAAAGCTCGTCGCATGCGTTGCTTCCCTCACATTATGAATATTTACATGCAACACGTCATCAACAAATACAAATACTCTCGCGCGGACTTTTCCGACATTCCCAGGAGTTGGGGTAATGCACCACGAGTTTTGAAGAAAGTCGACTACGTCAAGGCACTGCAAGAGGACCCGATACAGCATGGAAGGGAGACCGTACGATGCGTCTGTAATTCGGGTCAACGTCGACGGAACTTCCAGCAAACCATCGAGTCTGGGAATGAAAACCAACTATTCTCGAAGAACGGCACGCCCATGAAGCTCCCCATCGTTCAACTTCTCCATGACGTTGGGACTTGCTGGGACTCTACCTATTACATGATCAACCGCCTGCGTATGCTATGCCAGGTTTGTGGTCAAATTACCATTAAAGTCGTATCTGAAAGTTTTCATGTAGGCGCTCGATCTTTGGGTAAATACACCACGAAACGCAAATTTAACCTTCCAGAAGTTGGCGCTGATGCATTGGGAAGTACTACAAGATCTCAAGTTTGTTCTTTATGTGAGAACAACTTTTCAGTGTACGCGTTCCATGCTAACAAATTGTTTGCAGGCGCCTGCCATGGCCCATCACACAATGACCTCAGAGCGAATTCCTTTACTTGGTGGAGCATTACCCGCATATGAGATGTTCCTGAAAAAGTGGAAGCGCATGTTGTCGTCCACTACAAACCCCCAATTTGGTCCAATTCTTAGTGAAGGGCTGGCATATGCAGAACGGTATTATGGATTGATGCATGGCAATGATGCTTATATTGTGGCAATGTGTAAGTACAATCCTTCTGGATACCAACAGTGCTAACTTATTGTTCACGCTCCAAGTTATTCACCCTGTTATACGGTTTTCATGGGTGGAGCGCAGGTGGGGAAACGAGATTTCCTCCATTAAAGCGAGTATCTTGGAAATAGTGAGTAATGATTCTTCTGAATGTTAGATGTTCTCATTATATACATTCCCAGATGGAACAGTATTGCACGAAGTATCCCACTCCAAACTCTCAGCCAACTCCCGCAATCATGCGACCTGCATACATGGACCTGGCATCAGTATATGGCCTGGATGCGATGGAGATACCCACCCAAGAACACAGACCGTCGTCGGTCGAAGAAGAGTTTGGCTCGTACATTGCGACAACCAGCGACCCGGATAGTACGGACGTACTTGCATTCTGGGAGGTGAGCGATTCAATCATGTGCTAAATGAATCATAACTCACTGTTGGCATTGGGTGCAGCTCGAGCGAGCAAGATTCCCCACGATCTATTGCATGGCAATGGATTACCTTCCCATCCAACCTTCCTCCGTCCCCTGCGAACGCATATTTTCATCCAGCACAGAAACCGATACGAAGAAATGAAACCGTATTAGCTCGGGCCTTATGGAAGCGTTACAACTACTGAAGTTCTCGTTAAAACAAGAACAAGTTAATTTCGGTCAATACTGGCAGATGATGGAGGCCAAGATGCTCACAAACGAGGTCGAGGAGGATCTACTTGGTGATCTCATGATGGAGGGCAGTAGCGACAAGGCAGTGACCGCAGCCCTAGATGCAATCGCCCTGACGGAAGGTGATGGCAATCCATGTGGGCGAGTCAAGGTCTTTTCTTGAGGGTGAATATGTAGTTACCTAGCACCTGCTACTTGTATCGGCGTATGGACTCCATTGTCGTGTTTTATCTGCATGAAGCACAGGTTGTTTTCATCTTGTAACTCGGACTTAGCACTATAATATGTTTTGACGTGAACACCTTGCTTCTGTCGAGAGCGTAGCATTTGCACTGCCTCGTCCTCACTATCCTTCATGATGCTTGTGCATCTGTATCCCCGCTCCCCTATCTTACCCTGTCCAGTTTGTCTTGTTGTGTCGGGGACAGCGTGTGGCTAACAAAGTCCTAATAATCCTCCGAGCGGCGAGAGGGACATTGACATTGACACATGGCAGAGCAAATGAATCCGACAACCCAGGCACTGGGCAGCCACTCTCGAGTCTCAGCTAATTCTTGAGGCTCGCAGTGCGTGCTCTTACTCCCCTCTGAGATGAAACTCTCAATTTTTTTTTCAGATATCCCGCTGTAGTAGGCTGGCTTTTGCACGATTACGATTCACAACACCGACTGACGATGCAGTAACAACAATGATGTGATAACAACAATGACGGGGAGTCCCGGTGAGTATGCCTACGACGTCCTCACCATCGTCAGATTCCTAACCCTCGTTCACTCTTGCCACAACTCAGTATGACGACACATCAACACGTCGACAAATACATTGACGATGCGACGACTCAGCGCGACGACGCAACGACAACAGTGAGTACGCCTCGCCCTCGTCCTCACAATCCGCACCCTTCTCCCTCGCGCAACAACCCAACGTGACGGTGCGCCGCCATCTAACGACAACGAACGACACAGCATGCCGGCACCACCGCGACCACGTCAATGACGATGACGACGCGACGTGCATGGCGCAATGACAGATGCTACAGCATGCCATGACGCAACGATGACAAATGATGGCACCACGACGCCAACAACAACTCAGCATGACGATGACGGGTCGCGGTGAGTATGTCTCATCCTCGTCCGCACCATCCTCACTCTTCACTTAGTGTCGGCTGGACGACAACTCGACAATATGGCGCCAATGCGATGCCGACTGACGACACAGCAACGATGCAACAATGACTTGGACATGAAGATCACAAGAATGCCAACAACGCAATGTGGCACCATGACATGACACATCAACTAACGTAAGGGCATGCCACGACGTGACATCGATGCGAGGATAACGAGGACGAGGATGGTGCAACGAACTGAGTCGTGGTGAGTACACCTCATGCTCATCTTCGTCTTTGTCCTCACCCTTCCTTCCTAGCACAACAACTCAGTGCAATGATGCATTGACGATGCGACGACGACGGCTCGACTTCAATGCAACTTCACAGTGCCACGAGGCCCACGACACGATGATGCAGTGGTACCACTAACAAGGAGGAATGAAGTGACGGTGTACGAGTCTATGACTGTATGACACGATGACTACAGTCTGCGACAAACGATGCGATGATACTACGGGTAGTATCTATTAGGTAGTACTTACTGGTACCATACACTATTTAGATTCTAGCACCGAGTAGCAGTGGTGTGAATTACACTGGCGCAACAGGTTACGGTGTCACCTCCAGGCTCCAGGCTGACTCCCA
>JBBPUL010000955.1:0-12999 GCA_038094675.1 Spongispora temasekensis
TATATAATTATCAAAGCAATATAAAGACTAATTACAGAATTTTTATTAGCTCTAAAGAGGAATTAATAATAGCTATGAATCAATTTCAACAATGACTACACAACTTGAACCTTTAACCAAGCTGTCATAGTATGATGCTTGTTGTAAAGAACAATACAATTACGTGGGTGCTCAACTTTGAATGAATGACTTCATCCCATCCACACTCAGAATTTTTGCATTCCAACTAATAATCACCATCTTTCTGACTTACAGTTAACCAGGTCTGAACAACACCACATTATGGACATTGGAGGGAAATGTGGTGGCCTCATGGCTTGATGTACTTATAAGCCCAGCTATAGCAAGTGATGTGGATATCATGGAAGTAAAAGATAGACATGTGAACACCTAGTTGAGAGCTTTCTTGAAGGTAATGCTTGAGTGCCTCTCTAAAGCTGAATTCATTAATAATAGTGGTTTTGGTGACCTACATCAGCAACTCTGCAGTGGTGATGGATTGCAAATGTGGAGCATCAAATGCGAGGGTGTGCTTGATTTTGAAGCTAACAGAGTGTCATTAGTTATTTGTGAAGTTGTAAATTAAATTACTTACTGTTCAATACAGGCTTTCAGCTTCTGGAATAAGTCACTCGCATTCATAATGGAACTGCAAGTGACCATGTACAGGATGGACCTACACAGCAAGCTTGCAAATAGCATAAGGAGGGTGTCCAAAAACTGTTAACAGAGTTAGCAGGGAGTTAGATGGTTTGACAGCACTCACTTGGTCAATCTTGGCTATATGTGTCTGACCAGCTTCATTAGTGCCGAGGAATAAATTACCAGTCTCATGGTCCATGTGATCAGTAATGAGGACCACAATATGGTTATGGCCTCATATGAAAGGTTTGAGCAGTCAAGTGACCAGTGCTGGCCACTTGCCAATAGCTCTTTCAGTACCTATATTAAATGAAATTGTTAGCATGTCAAGCCCACCTTGAGGATAATAATCCTGCAAGGTGAGCTCAATCAATAAGCCATAGACCTTACCCTCGAGGCCAGCAAGATGCAGGTGAATAAATAGTGTGGCAGAACTGAGTATCTTGATGCAAGTACCAAGCTCAAAGATCCTGTTGACCTTGAGAAAGGTCAACAGAACTGACTTGCCACCATGAGTAAAGCCCTTCAAAAATATGTGAGCACATGCAGAGCAAATGGAAAAACACTTATGAAGTATGGCATGCTGGTGCATAACCACTGCTCCCTCAACCAGTGGCAGGGATATAGCAAAATTAAACTTCAGGTGCAGCCATAATGGCAAGATCGGATGACAACACCTCAATGCATTGACTGCAGATGGCACGTGGGCATCAGTTGCAGAGGAATAAGTCCCCACCCTCCAATGCCTTAAGTGTGTGTTTTTTTTCTAGATTTATAAGTTGATCATTGTGATAGTGAGTTCTCAGACAATTAGGCCTGCATCATGCAGGTGCTCTGGCACCTCTCCTGTATATTTATCATGATGGACCTTGTAGGCGATAGGGTGTGCAGTGTGTGGGTGTGCTGGCACCCCTCCTATACATTCATTATGGTAGACCTCGGGAGATAGGGCATGCAGTGTGTGGGTGTACTGGTACCCCTCCTGCATGCTTGTGATAAATTGGATGGGCAGGCAAATGGAATAGTGTGCAGTATGTGGGTGTGCTGGAACCCCTCCCACACATTCATTATGGTAGACCTCAGGAGTGATAGGGCATGCAGTGTGTGAGTGCACTGGCACCTCTCCTGTATGCTCATGATAAATTGGATGGGCAGGCAAATCAGACATGCCATGTGTGACTGTGCTGGCACCTCTCCCACATATTCATTACAGTAGACCTCAGGGCAATAGGGCATGCAGTGTGTGGATGTGCTGGTGCTCCTCCTGCATGCTTGTGATAAATTAGATAGGTAGGCAAATGGGACATGTGGTGTGTGGGTGTGCTGGCACCTCTCCTGCATATTTGTTATGGTGGGCCTCAGGGGTGATAGGGTGTGCAGTGTGTGGGTGCACTGGCGCCTCTCCTGCATGTTGGTTATGGTGGGCCTTGACCCTCAGAGGTAATAGGGCATGTGGTGTGTAGATGTGTTGGCACCTCTCCTACATGCTCATGATAAATTGGTCATTCAACAGACTACTACAGTGGTGGTAATGTTTTTCCTTTTCTTCATTGGCTCTCTACTGTATACTTGCATTCTGCTAATTTGTTGCTAGATACCAATCAATTTGAACAAAGGTACTAGTAGCAACATGGCTTCCAGATATATTTATTTTTACTTTTAAATCTGTCAATTTTGAACCTGGAGCCTCGAGATCAAGGGTTGGGCCCGCTCTTGATACTCATTAGTAACAGCCTTTTTTTCTTTGTAGTTATATTAGGGAAAATATTTTAAGTTGTTATATTCAAAAATTGATATATGCATTTGAATGAAGTTATGTCATGGCACATAATGTAATCACATGACCCATCTAAGAGGATTATGTAATATGGTTCTGAATTTGCCTCAAGTCTGCAGTTTGTTCAAATTTTTACCCCACACTTATTTGCCACCAAGTATCTAAAAGTGTAAGTTTGGAATGCTTAAAATATTAATTTCAGCAAGCTTGGATATTATAGGTCTAGTATGGACCTTACTACCACTGCTTTACTCCAGCACATTCGAAGCATTCTCTCAGATACTAAAAAATATAAAATTATGGATGAAGATGGAGTGTTATTAACTCACAAGTTTCAGAAGCTCAAGTGAGCCAAGTCTATGGTTTGATGCATATTTATCTAATTTGTCCACCCTCAGAATGAGGGCAAGAATACTATTAGACACCCTGACTGCTAAGCTTTCACAACTTGTAGAGGAGACTACATATAATTTGACTGAAGCTGATATTCAATGTGGAGCTGCAGTGGTTGTTGCTGCTTTTCTAAACCCCAGTGAGTCTAATTCAGAAGTTATGATATTATAAAGACTTATGGCATCAATATGTTTAGTTTTAGTCAAATGGGATTATAAATAGTTTGCCAAGGCACAGAAAAAGTGGTCCTTCAAGAACTTTTATGTCCAGAGCTACTTGGGCCTTATTAACCAATCCACAATCTTGGTAGATCTGATGACAAAATTCTGGCTTGGTATCTTCCTAGCCTATTTCTTCCTCACAAAGTAGTTTGTATTTTCCAGTTCCATATGACACGTAGCTCACTGGCTGCATAGGCACAGTGAAACGAAAGTCTGACTATACTCAAGGGTCCTCTCTTAGATCCTAAGCTAAATAAGGAAGGATAAGTCTTGGCCGTCACAGGATTTTCTTATCAATAATCCTGTATCTATTTTTGGCTATGGAAGATTGGTAATATCCATTGGTAGAATGTCAACCAGACATAAGATACCTTTGTTTCAGATTGACAGCTGTCAAGAACTGACTTTGAAAATATGACAGCAGCTCCAAGATGCCATATATCTATTGCCTAGCTTGAAAGTCCCTATAGTACAACAATGGCTACATGCTATACAGCCTTTGGAGCAATTTCTAGATGCTGTTTTGAAGGTGGTATATCCAAAGATGTGGACTGCCAACCAAGCTGCCACTCAACAACTGGTTCAGAATTTGAATTTCTCTTTACCCTCTTAGTCTACCAGTTTTGGAGGAATGGATGTCATTGTGAACCGAGTTACCCCTCAGTATTGTGACAATGGTGATGCAACCACCTTTTACAACCACTTATTCAGCCTGGGCCAGGGACATGTAGCAAAACTTTGTTTGGATGACCTTCAAGCAGAATTTGCTTACCATCCAGAGACTAGTTTGTTGTTTCCTGGCAAAGTGTTGATACACTTTGTGCCTTCTTGGGATAATGAGGAAAGAGTGGAAATTGCTTATTACTCTAAAGATGAGGTACATGAGTGACTTTGAGTCATTAAGCCTTCTTTGCCATCTCAATTAGGATGGTGGTTGATATATAGCTAAGGATCTTGTTTTTGAAGTGGCAATGAATAAGATTTTATTGTTCTGTCAAATAAATTTGAGAGAAATTAGAGATTTTGGGTGGTTCTACATATGACACTCCCTCTTCAAGCTGTATCTCTGCCTGTGCAATGGCTCATGCTCAAAAAACCAGGAGAACTAGATCAACACTCCACAGGCCTAGAAGCTCCCTATACAGCTCTGGATCCATGGTCATTTTTACATCTACCAAGACAAGAAGGGGTAAAATAACATATTGTGAGGTGGATGCTAGTCCATATTATAGGAGTTCTAGTGAGGATGCTATTACATACACCTAAACTGAAAATCCAAAAGACTCCTAGAATGATCCCCACTCTATCTGGCCCTTTGGATGGGAACTTGGAAGATGTATTAGATATGAATAATGGAGACAATTGTATATATAGGCAAACAAAAGTAAGAGGTCCACAAAAATATGATATGTAATTGCTTGCTCACAGAAAAAAAAACACTCAATGATTTTCTCTTAGAGTGGATTCCATTGATATCTATATATCTGGCCACTCTGCTACAATCTGAAGCCCCTCACTATACCTCTGAATCTCAGGGGAAATGTGCTCATTATTGTCAGAATGATGCTATGTACCATTTGGTGTCTCTCCTATTATGGCCATCACTCTTGATGTAGTACTTATGCCATCAAAGTACACTTAACTCTTCCCTTTCATCATCTTCAGTAGTGGAATGGTCTATTCTACATGAGCATATCTCTTCAAGATCTTGGATTTACTCTGAATCTAGGGCACAATGGTAGTGTCTGCCTACTAAGTGATAATGAAGGTATCTCAGAACTCACAGTTGTTGACTCTACTGGTATCTTTATTCACTCCATCAGCAAAACAACCTTTTGCATTTTGACAGAGTGCGGCAGTGTTCCACAGAGAGGTACCCAAAACTACAGACACTATAGAGCCTATAGACAAGGTTGTTTTGCTGATGTCAGTTCAGTGGTGTAAATGCAATGGCACCCAGGGAGAGGAAGACAAGCATCTGCAGCTACTCCAGCACCATCTTTTTCCATCCTCTATTATAAGGCCTCAAACAGCTTTTATCTTTAATGTTTTAGATGAATTTCTTATTAATTCTCTGGAATGCAAGACTTCTGCTTTCAGCTTCTATGCTAAGCTTAGAAGATTGACTAATAATGCATTTCCAGATTCTGTATTGGTATATTGCATTATTCACTTAGAGTGTAGATTTAAAATTCTATTATTTAGGATCACTATAGAGAATTGATGTGAGTGTCTAGGATGTGAAGGGATCTTTTAAATTGAAGAAAGGAGGTTTTGGCCATGATGCTGTAGATCCTCAAAAGAGTGACTTGGCATTGTTCTGCCTAGCTTGTCCCCAGCCTGGAATCAATTTACCTAATCAATGGGCTGAGAAATATGATAAGTATATATTTTTACTTTGCCATCTTTACTCTTCTCAACTTTCCAACAGTAATGTGGTTGCCCTTCATTATGTTGTAGATGGAAATTTTACTGCTCAGCATATGTGAATGAAGAAGCCTAAAGATGATATTGCCCTAGCTGATGGACTTACTTATATGGTGGAAAATACACCTTATCAAATTCATGTATTATCTGCTGCTAACAATAAGGAGGTAAGCAATGCTTTACAGTTTCCTGGAATTGTTTGATATATGTATTTCTAGTATTTAGAAATTGACTTGCCAAAATCATCATGCCATCAATGATGCAAATATTAGCAAATCCAACTTAAGAGCCACAGGTGTTGGAGCCACTGCTTATGCACATCATAATGCTTTGTTCCACATTCTGTGGTGGATTTTTATAAGGGAGAACAGTAAGTTAATTCAGCATCCTTCTTTGCCTAAAATTAAATAACAACTATGGATTGTTAGGCACAAGAATGTGGACTAGTCCATTTGTCAAGCTGTCTTATATAGCTCAGATGGCATATAGAAGGCACTCATCATCTATGATATTGCATGCCAGTGGTCTGTCAATTTTGCCAGATGGGTCAAGTCTTATAATGCTTTATCCTTGCCTTCAGGAATGGAAATTCTCTCTACTATAGGAAAATTCCATTTGAGCATGCACAAGCTTGATTGTTTCCCTCGATTCAGCTTGATGTTCATTCTAGGAGCTGGCCATGTTGATGGAGAAATTTTAGAAACTCTATAGTCTTCTTTCAGAATTTTATCCTCTACTAGATCCATGAGTTTGGCTTATAGAAAGGAGCTCTATGATAATCATATGAGAGATTCTAACTGGAAGAAGTTAGTGGGTCTAGGTAAGTAATTTTTGACTTTCTGATATATATAGTGCTCTGACAACTTCATTTCATGCTAGTCAAAACATTATATAAGAAGCATAAAGTAGATCTCAAAGGGGTGAAATGTACCAAAGGCCCATTTGAGAACATTAGTCACTTGATTCTGACCAGTTGAAATGCTGGACCCAAGATGCTAAAAAAGCTGATTTGGAAAGAGGAGAAGTAACTAGACATTTATAGTGTACAGATGGATAAAGGTAGGTTCATTTGTCTGTCATTTTGAATGATTTATTTATATGGTGGTTACAGCACCAACCCTATTAGAAATAAGATTAAATCTGGTAGAAGAGATTACATCCTCTGGTATAGAAGGGTGTCTGACTTGATTGGTAGAGGAGATTAGTATTGAGAATGCTCAGTATGTATATTTAAATTTAATTGAGGATATTATGATATGAATTGCTTATCCATTTATAGAGATGCTTTTCAAACTGAAATATGATGCTTGCCCATGAAACCCACTGCTACTCAAAAGAGGCATATCTTGGAGATGCATCATAGGCTTGGAAACAGAATTTCAAAGTTCAATCAGTCAGCTCACCTGTTTACTGTGGGGTTAGAGCTGGATGTGTCATCTCCCAGTCATGACAACCCTGAATTTTGTATTGAGAAAAATAGAAAAGAGCTGGATGGTGAAAATGAAAGGGAATTCTAGATTGGGGTTAAAGAATCTGAAGATAATGTTGATGAAGACAATCTAGAGGAACAATTTCCAGAAAATCTTCCACTTTGGATGTCTTTCTCTTTGAGAGTATCTTTGCTTTCCAATTCCAGTCTTGGTGACTTGGTTAAGAAGGAAGCTTAGCTTCATGTTGGACAAGCTAATAATTATTTGGAGAAACTCAGAATCTCTATAGGACACAAGTCTGTTCTTTATAGGGTAAACATTTGAAGCTCCACTTCAGTTTGGACTAATACCAGATCTAAACAGGATATCCAAAGAGTCACTCTCAAGATCAATCAAAATCTTTACAGTTATGATCAAGCATGGCAGGCTCTTATAGCACTCAAAGCACCTCAAGATATTCTTGCTAAATATTGAGAGATTAAGCCCAGTGATTTGGAAGCATCGAAAGATATTACAGAAGAGAATAGATTTGGTCAGAGTTCTAATCTTTTACCATGGTTTTGATATGTGGGGCCAAAGACAAGTGACTCAGGTCCATGAAATGATGAAAGTATGTCTGTTAATTATCTTTTGATGCTGGTGTTAACTTTTAAATCAATCCAACCATTATAGTTCAGAGAGTAAGTTGATTAAAAGCAAGGGCAATATATCACAGGTGGAGTGAAGAGGTGAACATGATAAAGGCAGAAATGTACTGGGTGATATTGTGGTTCAAGCATCAAGAGCAGTTGTGGGAGGAAAGATTAAAGAACAGCAAAGAAACAGGTCATCAGGCATATGCTGCAAAACAGCAGGATCTATGGGCAAGATTTCGACACAAGGCAGAGAATAAGTTTGCAAACAATATATATATTCCATGGTAACAATTGAGTAAATAGTGGTGGACTCAGGGAGGAGTGTTAATATGGGTGATTCCACTTCTCCTTCCAACTTCTAATTATTATCATTCAATTCTATAGGGTTGCTTTGCCTATCCTACAAGTTTTCATCTTTTTTTATGGCCTTATTACTGATTACTACTAATGACCCTTAGTGTGACTCACTTGTCACTAATGAGTCACACACTAGCATTTGTGACAGATTGTCACTAGTACTATCACACATCAGTCATACTTATATAAGCTTGGCTATTTCTGAAGTGGCTTTCTAGTTATTGTCTAGTATTTGCCACATTAGATACTTTATCCTTGAAGCTCACTTTTTCACTTCTCAGTTACTTACAGTGGACTCCAGGTCAGTAGACTCTTTGTTTCTTTGTATACTTGAATATAGTTGCTTACCACTGAGTGGACTTCAGTAGACTTCAGAGTCATCCTGAGATGGTCAAAGCATTTCAAAAGCTCTTAAAACTGAAGCCCCTAAACTTTAGGAGCTTAACAGACTTATCAAGAATTTTAGTAGTCTCACAAGGGTTTTAACCCTACTAAGGAGGTAATATTATGATTGGCCCTTTTTTCTTTTGCTTTGTTATCTCCAGTGACTATATATTGTATTACTAAGATGGCTATGCCATATCTCCTATCTTGTGTTTCATGTATTCTTAGACCCACTGCCTTTCTGGCATATTTCACAGCAGTACTTCACTTCTTCCTTATCTCTCATTCCCAGTTAAGCCATATAGCCTTGTTATAACTTGGTCTGTACATAAGGACTCCTACTGTTGAAGTGCAGGCCTACAGCCTGGGCTGAGGTTAAGCTAGCTAGTACTCATCAGATGGTTAGGATGCTGATGCAGAGGTATGTTGTTGTAAGTAAAAAAGTTGTTATTAGAACTCAGATAACTGAGCTTGATTGATATAGTTGTACATGCACTTATATAATATGCTGCATTAGTACACTACACTACACTACATATATATCAAATAGTATGCTGACTATTCAACACTCTTTCTTGCTATGTAGCTACTCTGAGTGTATTAAGCAAGTTTGGCAGCAGTATTATGACTGTGCATGGTTATAAAATATAAGGCCAAGCTGTTTTCTACAGTTGGGATGTGCTTCAATGCCAAGGTTCTTGGTGCATGTTAGCAGAGTTTTATGTACCCTTAATAAAAAAGATCTCTATGAGTTTCTCTTTGACATATTTATGAATACAATGCCATCTAAGGTTAGTGTATTTAGACCTGCTTTCAGTAACTGAGTTGTTGGCTATAAAAATGAAACCTTGGTTATTTCCACAGATCAGGATTGGCTTCAGAAAGTATCCTAATTCTCCTATAATGGTGCATATTCAGATAGATGACTTGCTTGCTACAATCAGAGAGTGTGACATATTCTGCCTCAGTAAAGAAGTAGATAACACATGATTGCTGTCATGAATGCCAGCTGAAAATGCAATTGATCAACTTAATGAACTATCCAGTGTGTGAGCATCTGAAGTTTGGATTAGAAGCCTAATCAGAGTCAGTGAATGCAATTAGCCCTACTTTAGAAGCTCCATCAAATACAAGGGAATAGTGTCTGGTCCTTAGTAAATAGTGGCATATATAAAATATATGATCAAGATGGTCCTTTGAAGGACAGGCTGCATGTTTGAAGAGGGCAATCACCATAAAAGCAATGTCAGGATGAGTCCCAAGCATCAGATATAACAGTAAATTATTCATCTGTTAGCAGAGTGACCTAATTTTTGAGTCTATGACACCTTTGTATATAATGAAATGATATCCTTAAAGAAGAGGAGTTGGTGCTAATGAGCATTGATGAGGTTGAACCTTTTCAGGATCTTCTCTAGGTAGGCACATTAATCAATCAAGATCTTGCTACTCTCTTATCAAATATTCATATGCAAAAACTCTTTAGCAGAACCTAAGTCTCTACAATCCCAGCACTTCATAAAAGCATTTTTGATCTCTCTAATGGTTTGAATGTCAGGACCACAAAATAGAGCTTCGTAAATGTAGATAATGGCCATAATTATAGCAGAGCCTTTTGCTAAGCTCCTAAAATTTAGGGGCTTCACTTTTAGGAGCTTTTGGAGTGCTTAGAGCACCTCAGGATAACTCTGGAGTCCACTGTAAGTAACTGAGAAGCAAAAAAGTAGGTTATAGGGATAAAGTATCTAATGTGGCAAATAATAGACAACAACTAGAAAGCCACATCTGAAATAGCCAAGCTTACATAAGCGTGGACTCATTAGTGATAAGTGAGTCACACTAAGAGTCATTAGTAGTAATCAGTAATAAGGCCATAAAAAAAGATAAAAACTTGTAGGGTAGGCAAAGCAACCCTATAGAATTGAATGATAATAATTAGAAGTTGGAAGGAGAAGTGGAATCACTCATATTAACACTCCTCCATGAGTCCACATCTCTCAGCTCCCCTCTACTTGCTGCAATCTCAAAAGTGAACATAAATACTCAACTTTAACTGGAGGTAATGCATTTGTCAACAAGTCTGCTGGTATATCACTAGTAGAAATGAATTTCAGTGAAATCAGATCTTTATCTACCACATCTCGAAGCCAGAACTAGTAGATGTCCAAGCACTTTATACATCTATGATGCTCTGGATGTTTGGCTATCTGAATCATAGATTAATTATCAACACCAAAAAAAAAGATGAGGTAGTGCTAAAACCAATATCCTTCAATAGTTGGTATAGCCAGACAATTTCTTTGCCAGTTTTGCATGTAGCAATGTACTCTATCTCAGTAGTAGACAAAGTGATGATGGTTTAATGCTTAAACATTCAGGAAACTGCATCACTACCTATCTTGATAACATATGCACCTGTGGATCAACCACTGTCCTTACAACCTGCATGATTGGCATCAGAGAAGGTAACAGATGGCTCAGAAATGGATGGGTCTGGAGTATATGTAGATGATGCCATAGTTAATGATATGCTTGACATAGTGAAGAAGATGTTTAACAGCATTCTAATGGGTAACACCTGAATTGATGTTAAAGGAGGCAAGTTGGCCTATAGTATAGGCAATATCTGGATGAGTAGTGCAACAAAGATACTGCAGACACCCTATAGCACCTCCATAGTTGATGATACATATGAAAACCTTTTTTTCTTCAGTCTGTGGGCACAGATCATGAGTGAGGACAAGTCCAGAATCTATTGGAGTTAAAACAGTTCTAGATTTTAACAAACCAAAGTGATTGAGCATATCAATGCAGTATTGGCACTGGAAGTGTTAAGCTCCTAAAATTTAGGGGCTTCACTTTTAGGAGCTTTTGGAGTGCTTAGAGCACCTCAGGATAACTCTGGAGTCCACTGTAAGTAACTTTATTTGAGTACACGAAGAAACAAAGAGTCTACTGACCTGGAGTCCACTGTAAGTAACTGAGAAGCGAAAAAATGGGCTCCAGGGATGAAGTAGCTAATGTGGCAAATAATAAGAAAGCCACATCGGAAATAGCCGAGCTTACATAAGCGTGACTGACGTGTGACAGTACTAGTGACAATTTGTCACAAATGCTAGTGTGTGACTCATTAGTGACAAGTGAGTCACACTAATGGTGATCAGTAGTGATCAGTAGCAAGGCCATAGAAAAAGATGAAAACTTGTAGAGTAGGCAAAGCGACCCTGTAGAATCGAATGGTAATAATTAGAAGTTAGAAGGAGAAGTGGAATCACCCCTATTAACAGGAAGATGGTAAGAGAATAATTCAACCTGTCTCTATCAATCTTGATCCATAATATCTCACCAGTGGCTGTACCAAATGTAGTATAAAGCAATAGCTTTCGTTACATTCAATAATTACATAATCTGGTCCAGATGTGACCATGATATAACTAATTTAGTATTATATGTTATTTGTTAATAAATTATTATTTAGATTATTTGTAATTTGGTTAGTGTTTGGTTGTGCTTGGTTAGCTGGTTAGTGTTTTATTGTGTTTGGTCAGTGTCTAGTTAGGAAGCTTAGTTGTATTTAGTTGGTGTCTGGTTAGCATGCTTGGTTGCCATATTTAATAAGTGCTTGATTAATGTCTGGTTAGTGTATTTGGTTATGTTTGGTTTGTATGTTTATATTTGGTTAGTATGGTTGTATTTGGTTAGCATTGCTATATTTGGTTAGTATGGTTGTTTTTAGTTAGTGTGGCTATATTTGGTTAGTATGATTATACAGTGACCTCAAAAACCCTTTCCATACTAACTCCAATGGCAGTGCATGCAGTGCACTGCCAATTACTGTGGGAATTTCGCTTATCTTGGGTGGGGATATAAATAGAACATACTCTTGGCTACAAATTCGCTTTTTGGGTCATGTGATTTGATTCACACACTATAGAGATATGACCATTCTAAGACAGCCATGTCATGGAAAGGGTTTTTGAGCTTTTGAATTTACAGGGGTATTTGGATATTATTAGTACTTGTTATAGCCTCCTTTTGCTCTAAGCACTGCCTGAACCCTTCTAGGATGCTTTCAATCAATTTCTGACACTCCTCAACTGGTATCCTATCCCATTCCACCTGAACTCTTTCCTACAACTCATGAATTCCTCTAGGAGGGTTTTCATGCTCTGCAAGCCTCCTTTTCAGCCATCCCCACAGATGTTCTATAGGGTTTAAGTCAGGAGACTGTGCAGGCCAAACCATTGTCCCAAATTCCTGCGCTTCTAGCCACTCCTTGACCTTCTTGCAGGTGTGCTTGAGATCATTGTCTTGCTGAAAGATGGTATCAGAAGAATGAAAACCATAATACTCCAGTCTTTGCTAGAGCTTATCCTTCAAAATCTGAATGTAGAGGTCTCCATCCATCCTACCATCAATCTTGGAAGCAAATTCCACTCCCTCCCAAGTTATACAGCCCCACATCATCAAAAAAACCCCTCCAAACTTGAGGGTCCCATCCACTAGCCTATCACTGAGCCCTTCACCTGACCTTTTCCAAGCCCATTTGCACCCATCTGACCCTAGGTGATTGATTTTGGTCTCATCAGACCATATTACCTTTTTTCAGTCCTCTATAGTCCAATCCTTATGAGCATAAGCAAAATCCAAATGAGCCTTGCGATGTCTAGCTGAGAGAATAGGGTGTTTGGACTTGACCACAGCCTTCATACCAGATTTCTTCAAGTGAAGAC
>JBBPUL010000956.1:0-12995 GCA_038094675.1 Spongispora temasekensis
GGTCAGTAGAAAAAAAAACATTGGTTAGTCTGGGTTAGGAATATTGACAAAGCACTAGTAGTTAGACTTGGTTAGTAGAAAAACATTGGTTAGTCTAGGTTAGAAATATTGGCAAAGCACTAGTTATACTTGGTTAGTCAGAAACATTGATTAGTCTGGGTTAGAAATATTGGCAAAGCACTAGTTATACTTGGTTAGTCAGAAACATTGATTAGTCTGGGTTAAGAATATTAGCAAAGCACTAGTTAGACTTGATTAGTAAGAAAACATTAGTTAGTCTGGGTTAGGAATATTGGCAAAGCACCAGTTATATTTGGTTAGTAGAAAAACATTTGTCAGTCTAGGTTAGAAATATTGGCAAAGCACCAGTTATACTTGGTTAGTAGGAAATATTGGTTAGTCTGGGTTAGGAATATTGGCAAAGCACCAGTTATACTTGGTTAGTAGGAAATATTGGTTAGTCTGGGTTAGGAATATTAGCAAAGCACTGGTTGTTGTAACCTTATTCAAACTTCATTCGAGAGGACACGCTTGGCCACCAACAAATAACGATCAATCCCTTTCGCACATAGTGGGTCAGTACAGCTGTTTCGGGCAGTGCAATCTGATGGAATAGTAGACTCTTCTGTAAGATCTACAGTCTCGGCGTACTAAAATGTCAGCCGTAGCCAGGCAGTTACCCAGTTCTCCCCCTCTTTTGACTCTCCGGTCCCGAGCCGGCATACAAGACTCATCCTCGTGAGACGAAACCCCTGTGGAGCCCTCTTCATGGTAGTGGCAAGCAGGTTCCTTTTTTTTTATGTGCACAATTGGCTATGAATTCCTTGCCATCCGAAAAACCGCCCCTAAACCTGACTGGGATTGGACAGGTAACACCAGCTTCCAGTTAGAAGCAGCAAATGTACCAACACAACTTCTCCAACTCTTCTTTGATGCTCATCGATCCACACCCCCTTCTACCAACCTCTACGCCACCACAGCCTCTTTCCAAATAATCGAAGATGTCCGGATCTCTGAACCAGAAAATAGATGACCTTGTGGACCAATTATCGGGCCTTCAGCTCGACGTCACCACGAGAGTCAAAAAGACCATCCGAGACCCTGGAGTATGGGATGGCAACAAAAGCACATTCCGACTCTGGTGGGCGAAGATGAAGCTCTACCTCAAAGTCAAAAAGCTGGACAAGAGGGAAGAGACGTATGCCGTGGTAACCCGTTTGATAGGCGATGCCACCCCATTCGCTATCAAAATGCTTGAAGAATTCAGGGATAAGGATGTTGATGATTGACCCTCGGTCGCCAAAGTTGAGACCGAGATAACAATATATTTTGTAATAGGCACTCTCCGCCACGAGGCCTATAAAAAATTATTAAATCTAAAACAAAGTGGCGACTTCACAACTTTTATGCGGGACTTTTCGGTGTTATTTTCGGACACCAAATGTAGTAATGGGGAAGCAGTGCACTTGCTTAAACGAGCAGTGCAATATAAAATTCATATCGAACATGAGTTGCATGATGCCGCACTTGATGACGATAACTTCAAAGGATTGGTTGAGGCATATACAGCCATCAACCAGAAGTTCAATAGAATTGCCCTGGCCAGGCCTAGCATCGGCCCTGCTACCCCTTGTGTTCCAAGCGCTAGACCTTTCGGCGCTCGCCCTCTCCTACGTCCCCCTGTGCCGGGACAAAGATTTACTCCCACGGGTACTCAACCCGGACAAGGTGCTCCCATGGAGATAGATCGCCAAACCCCGCGCACACCATCCACCCCTGACAATCGAACCTGTTTTGGTTGTCAAAGAAAAGGACATATTTGGGCGATGTGTCCTACAAACCCCTCCTGCCGTCCCCATAATCACGCCTTGTATAAGGCAAGAGAGGCCATTTCCTCTCTCCCTTCTCAGGCCCCAGGGTACCCCACTGCATCCTGGCACCCACAACAGCAGCAAGTCTCCGCTCTGCCTCCACAAGCTCCACAACCAGCGGCTACAGCCCACCGTCAGGCATGGATGACGGAAGAAGCCAAGGCATACTGGCGAGATAGGCTCGCAGTCGAAGCATGTGCTAAGGCGGGTTTTTGAGGCCGACTTCAGATATGAGGGTGTCTGAGGTCTCGGACCATATTTCTTTTAATTCTGTTCCTACTTATGAAAATTTTTTAAATACAAAAAATAGTGTTTCGGACTATGTACCTGTCTCGAATATTTTTGATACGTATTACGATGAACCTGAATGGGAAGAAATTGCCCCTGTAATTAATTCTGTCAATCTATCATCTTCTTTTAATTATGAAGTGTTTGATATGCGAGAACTCACCAAGATGGCTCAGAACAAAAACTATGAGCCTGTCTCGTTCTCTTCACATGAATTGTTGTCTCGATATGATAGCCCATCAGACGAATATTCTGCCGCGAAGTCTCAATTGAGCTCGGCCCCGGAAGACAAACATTGGGTACTTAATTTTGTGCAAATACAAAAAAATGATGTTATCTATGAAACCCCTCAGCATGTCAGGATGATGCCATATAAAATGCGGCACTTATGAGAAAACACTCTAGAAGTGGAGTTGAAACTACGAAGGAATGACCAATCTTTGGTCTGGGTCTCTACGTTAGTCGACAGTGGAGCCACTCATTGTTTTGTCAACCAAGGATTTGTTACGGCCAATGCTATCGCATGTGAAGAATTGGCCAGACCCATAGAAGTCAGGAATGCAGATGGATCAGCAAATGTGGGAAGAGGAATTATGCATGTTTGTCAGGTTCACGCAGAAATGACGGATGGCAACAGGATTGCTTATTCATTTCCTTTAACTCTATACGTATCCAATTTAGCTACCAATGCAGTATTTTTAGGATATGAATTTCTCAAACAGTATAACCCGTCCATAGATTGGAAAAATCATATGATGACATTTCAAACTTATGATGCTGTGCGAATAAATAAGATATCTCTGGAAGAAGCAAAAACCATAAAAACGGAAGTTCCCGTGAAATTTCATGACTTCTTAGATGTATTTTCCGAGCAAGAATCTACACGAATGCCATTACGAAAAACCTGGGATCATGCAATAGATTTGCAACCTGATTTTGTCCCAAAAAAGGGTCGGGTGATCCCAATGTCGCAGGATGACTTATTGGAAATACACAAATTCCTAGACGGAGAATTAGAAAAAGAGTACATTAGACCGTCAAAGTTGCCTCAAATGGCACTGGTTTTCTTTATCCCTAAAAAAGATGCCAAAAAGAGATTGGTAATGGACTATCATTACTTGAACAAAGGAATGGTTATGAACGCTTATCCATTGCCTCGAATTGATCAACTGGTTGACCGGCTTCATGGTGCCGACATGTTTACTACGCTAGATCTTCGTTGGGGATATACCAATGTTCACATGAAAGAGGGTGACAAATGGAAAGGAGCCTTTGTCACACCCTTTGGGTCTTTTGAACCCCTGGTCATGTATTTTGGTTATAAAAACATGCCAGCCACGTTTCAGGCTATAATGGATGATTTGTTTCATGATCACTATAATGACATGGGTGCCTATCTGGATGATCTTATTGTTTTTACGACTGGTCTCTCGCGCGCTGAGCATGCGCAAAAAGTTCGCGAAGTGTTGCAGGTCTTGCGAGACAATGACCTTTATTGTAAACCTTCTAAATGTTTCTTTTTTAAATCATCTGTTGACTATCTGGGTATGGTCATATCTAAAGACGGGGTAGACATGCAAAATAATAAAACAAAAGCAATTGCGGAATGGCCCCAACCGCAATCTGTAAAACAAGTACAATCCTTTTTGAGACTCTGTAACTATTATCGTCGATTCATAGAAAACTTCGCACATACAGCCAAACCCTTGATGGAGTTGACAAAAAAAGATATACCATGGTCCTGGGGACCAGCACAGGAAGACATGTATTTATCATTAAAAGAAAAATTCACAAAAGCACCGCTACTCGCATACCCCGATAGCACCAAAGAATTAAGGGTAGAAACCAATGCTTCGGACATCGCCACTGGAGCCGTGCTTTCAGTACACTGTGAAGACGGTCTCTGGAGACCTTGTGCATTCATTTCACATTCGTTTGATGCCACAGAATGCAATTACCCTATTTATAACAAAGAAATGGCCACTATCATTCGCACACTTAAAGAATGGCATCATTATCTAATCAGAAGTCCGAGATTTGAAATCTGGACAGATTATAAGAATCTAGAATACTGGAAAAAACCACAAACTCTATCGCCACGCCAAGCTCGATGGCATGCTACATTACAGGAATTTAATTATGTATTAATCTATAAACCTGGTTCGACCAACGCTAGAGCCGATGCTCTATCAAGATGACCAGATCATGGGGATGCTGTACAAAACCTTAATGAAAATATCATGGTACTACCACCGCAGGTCATCATAAATGACGTACATTTAGAATCGCCTTTCCTGGAGAAACTACAGAAAATGTCAAAAAATCTAAAAATCCCATCATCAATCACTTGCTGGTTCGATGAACAACAATTTGTATTTATCAATGATTCCAACCATGTTTTTGTACCTCCAGGCCTGAGGATAGAACTTCTTATATTGTGCCACGATTCTCCAATCACAGGACATGCAGGGCAACAATGCACATTGTCAACAATATCTCAGCACTTCTTTTGGCCTGAGATGAAAAAAGAAATCAATGACTACGTGGACCGTTGTCAAATATTTGTGTGGTGGTAGACCGATTCTCAAAAGAAGTGGTGTTTACACCATGTTCTAAATCTATCAATTCTAAAGATCTGGCTATCTTGTTTAGAGATCATGTCTGGTGTAAGCATGGACTACCAAAGACAGTAGTATCCAATTGGGGACCTCAGTTTTCTTCAGCATTCACAACTGAGTTGTGTAAGATGCTTAAGATCATACAAAAACTCTCTACTGCCTATCATCTGCAAATAGATGGACAAACAGAAAGAGTAAACCGTGATCTTGCACAATATCTCCGATGTTACGTTTCCAAGAATCAGGATTCCTGGCCAGAATATGTCAAATTGGCAGAATTCGCACATAATAATACTGTAACATGTGCTACTGGTAGCATTTCCTTTGCCATCACACGAAACTACATGCCGTGCATGGGTTTTGAAGTCCAACATGATACATCAATCACAGGACGATTTCAGACAGAATTAGGAAAAGCACATGCTGAAGTAGAAAATGCTCTTCGCGCTAATGCCAAAAAAATGAATGTGCAGGCAGAAAAGAAAAGGTCTGCTGCGCCGGAATATATCATCGGAGACTCTGTCTGGTTATCAACAGAGCATTTACAGCTGCCATACGCTTCTGCGAAGTTAACTCAAAAATGGATTGGCCCATTCGAAGTTTTGAAAACTTCACCTAACACAGTAATGTTAAAACTGCTGGCCAGAATCAAAATACACCCCACGGTCAATATTTCATGGGTTAAACCATTTAAAGACCAACTGCCAGAACAACCGGTTAGTAAGCCGGATGCAGTACATGTTTCTGAAGATGGATCCGAAGAATTTGAAGTGGATTCAATACTCGACTTGCATTCCACTTGACGTGGTCTATCATATTTGGTTAAGTGGAAAGGATATGATGTCAGCGACGCCACATGGCAGCCAGCAGCTGATCTTGCCAATGCTCCTCTAGCTATTAATGAGTTTCATCAAAAAAATCCGGCTGCACCTAGAAAAGTCCAAGGAGTAACTCTCCAAGAATTTGCATCCCTATTTTATGACACTGGTTGATCTGGAATCTCAACCTAAAGACGGGGTAGTGTTGTAACCTTATTCAAACTCGCCTCCTTTTTCTCATTCCAACAGTGTGGCATACCACATTATGTAATATGACATCACTGGTCTAGACCAATCACGTGACATGACATCATCAATGACGTCAGAGGTCTGGACCTCCTTATCTCTTATCTATGACATCATTAGTCTAGACCGCCTCATGGTAGACACATGTAGCTTACTAATGCCTCATGTATTTAATAGTAGTAGACATATATAAGATAGGTCAAGAGTCGAGCTGAGCCCCAGCTTTGACCTCTTGTGTCTTTGTGACCTAAGTTGTGGTCTCCCATTCCTAAGCCTTTCTTTTTCTTTGGTTAGTAGAGGCCGACGGTTGTGTCCTGCATAGGTCACTTCACTGGTTAGACTTGGTTAGTAGGAAAACATTGGTCAGTCTAGGTTAGGAATATTGGCAAAGCACCAGTTATACTTGGTTAGTAGGAAATATTGGTTAGTCTAGGTTAGGAATATTGGCAAAGCACTAATTAGGCCTAGTTAGTAGTGGAAAAATATTGATCAGTACTACCATTAGTTATCATGACACTATGATTACTATGATTACTATGAACACTATGAACACTATGAACACTATGACACTATGATACTATGAGTACTATAATTACTATGAGTTACTATGAACACTATGAAACACTATGAACACTATGAGCACTATGGCGAAATCCTGATTTTGCTGATGGTGAAGTGGTTGCAAGAATGCTTTGGCAGCAAGTTAGATCATATAGTTGAAACAATATACCTGGTCGGCAGGCTAGAATGTGTTTTCAAGCCTTCTGAGCTTTTTCACCTGTATATCATTGGCTGTAGCATTGTCAGCAGTCACAGCTAGAATCTAAGGTATGCAAGTAAGTAAAGCAATCACCACTGTGATAAGGCAACTTAACATATGTATCTTTTTTATAAGACCAAATCACTTGAGCATGTCTTGGTAGGCATTCACCAGGGTGATATCAATATATGACTTGAGTTTATGTTAGAATGTTGCATGCATTGATGAAGGGCATCCACTTGCCTCTGGAACCTCCATAATATCAAGTAGGAATGCAAGCATCTCACCATCATATTCAAGATAAACAGTCTATGCCACAAATGCACAGTGATCTGGTAATGTCCAGGCATCAGTCACAAAGTGAAGGTGACCAGCATATGCCTAACACATACAATAATGTAAAAATAATTTCAAATCCAACAAATAACAGTGAACAAACCTGAAGCAATTTTCTGATGCACTCTTGACATTTTTCAAAGGACTTGTGTATGTCACATGGAATTGACATCTGAGATGGCAAAGCAATACTTGGTCATTCTGCAGTATGAAGGTTGCACAGAAGTTGATCAACAATAATGTTGATTGGTTGGTTACTTTTGGTGATCCAAAGAACAAGCTGTGCCCTATGAAGATCCATTCAGAAGTGACTAGTATGCATGATAATGCAACTGCTTATAATTCTTCATTGGTTTGAACACAAAGGGCTCGGGCAGCTGGTGGCTATTTCTTGATGTGACCAAAAGTGGCATAGATAGTACCATTTGGTTTACCCAGAATAAAACCCTTGCATGCACTGTTGACAGCATCCATTCCAAAACATGTGGTAGCATGTTGCTTCAGATTGGCTGTGGATGACCTATCCTGTGAATCCTGATAGCGTTAAACACCAAATAATAGACAGTAGAGTAGCTTACCCAACTTCAGATCAGGGTTGTCTGCAATATCAGACTCACATTCAGTCAAATTGGACAGATCAATTGATTCGACTGACAGAATTTTATGCAAGTCCAAGGCATGGTTATGACCGCCTCGAACAGTATCATCTAATATCAACACAAATAGATGAGCCTGAGAGGATGAGAACTGGATCACCCACCATTCACTGGCTGACTGTTAGGACTGAAGGACAACAATGCTCCAACACTTAGATCACCCGAAGAGAGAACCCAAGAAAAGGAGTATATCAAGCTTAAGGACTTACATCCGGTACTCAACAACTATATATACTAAAGACTAACGTGCACAGACCAATGACGTAGAATAATGTAATCATGATGTTATGGTCTGGAATATGTCACGTGATACTTACATAAGAGCCCAGAGGAGTCTGGCTACTAATGTGATACTTATATGAGGGGTCGGAACTACAAGATAAGATAAGATGTGATAACAGGAAGGTGAAGGAATGAGAGGGAAGAATGAGGTTCTTACACTGACTTGAAGGTTGGGGCTCAGTGCACTTCAACTTCTTCTGGGCTGGAATAATGATAGTGGGACCTTTCGAGCTACGTGGTGTAGTCGCAGCAATTCCCTTTGTAGAGCAAACGAGACCAGGATGTGAGCTGCGGGAAGCAGACGGAACTTTGGGAGGCATGGCACTGGCAAGACATGGACTCGTGGATTTATGTCTACTTCCTGCAGATTGTACATGTCTGCACTGGCTGGGACATCGTTAGCGGCAACCAAGAAGCAGGGCCATGCAAACCGCCTTGAAAATATTAAGATGGAACTTTGTCGCTGGTACTTCGAATCTAGAAAATGCCGCAGCGGTAGATCTGACCTTTGTGGTTAGTATTGCAGACACCAGCGAATCAATAGATCCAACTCAGATCAGTCGGAGTATCCATAGAGTCATACCCATGGAAACCCGTACACCGTGTGTGTACGGGTGCGGTGTTGGTACTGGTTGGCTCATTTCAACACTGTACCCGTACCCGCTATACACTTACCCCAAACACCGCGGGTTTACCCGTACCCGTGTGCAACCCTAGATGGTGCCACCAAACATGCCAAATGCCGACGACGACGACGCGAGCCGTGCCAACAGGCACGATGGCAGACACGTCGATGACGAGGACAACACGCTGCGAACGTGCCAACTGCCAGCATGATGGCAGACGCGAGGACGACGGAAATGTGTCGGCCAACGTGCCCCCACGCAAAGACGCCGACGCGGATGACAATGTGCCACCAAACACGCCAACTGGCGCAACGGCGGACACGTCGACGACGGCGCGCCTATCAGTGTGATTCAGCACGCATGTACGACAGTGAGTGGACCACCCTCATCTCTGACCTGTCCATGCCCGCCTGCATGAGCCTTGCAGTGTGCACGCTGCATGTACGCATACGTACACCCATACAAATGCATGAATGTGCGTGTGCGTACATGCACGTTCTTGTTCCCATTGGAGGCTTTGAGGGCTCAGAGCCCGGCTTATGGTTTTGCAGGACCTCAGGCCCCCCAAGCTGGGCCCGAGTCGGGGCTTTCAGGCCGAACCAGGCCGTGACATCACTTTGCGTAGCCATCTGGTGCATACTATCTAAATCGCATCCTTCAATGGTGATGCCCATTCACAACAGAGGAACATTTTCTCACCCAATCCTGCGGAAAGGTCTGCACCATATCTCTTCGTATGGTGGGCTCAAAAGGATTTGGTCTCTATGACTCTGATGTGTGGCTTCATTCATATTTTCAGGCTTCAAGTTGTCTGGTTGCTTCCTCAGACTTCGCCCCGGAATACTGATTCGGCTGGAACTACATATCTAATTCAATACAAACGATCCAAAAGACTTTACGAATACAAACATTATCTGAGCCTAGCAAGTTGTCTAAAGATCTAACTAATAGGTGCTATGGAACTAATGACTCGCCATTATTTCTACAGTAAAGATATTCTAAATGATCATAAACAAAAACCAATAAGAATCATGAAAAAAGTAATAAAGATAACGAAGGTTGTCCCAGTGGTGCAGAGGTCATGCTTCGGAAGGTACGTCATGGGTGAGTTTTCCAGATGTGCTGCTGCAAAGTGTCCCTTTGGGAAAAGGACATTCCATTAGGACATTGCTCACATTGGAACCTTTGCTCGGCCCGGGCATAATGCCTATCCGCATGCCTAGCAAAGCCGTGACGCTTCACCACCTTGTTGCATGAAAAACCCATCTTGGGATCCAATAGCCGACAAGTAATCGGCATTGTTTGTGCGCCAGAGATGTTGTGGGCATTGCCAAGATGCCGCAGGTGATCTTTCCGCGTGAACATAATGTCATCGCAGGTGCCGGTGCCAGTGGCTTCGCTCTCCCAAGTGCAGACATACATTGTGCTGGCATATATCCACGACCTATATATAATTCAGATATCAGCCAGCTTTATTATCTGAAATACTAACGGATGGACTTCGAAGCCACCCAAGATACTGTGTTTCATTTGTCAATAGTCATTCTGCTAAGCCGGTAAAAACTTATGGCTCCAATATCTGGTCGCTTTGACCAGGTGAACTCTTGTCGAAAGGGAGCCCATGTTGGGTTCTTGATATATTTTGCGACTCCCATGGCCTTCATACTGGAGAGAAGAAATACAAATATCTGCAGTTGGCTCGGCCTGATTGGCCAATGCCACCACAGATACTGCAGCGACGACGAATCTGATGATCTCGTCGGAGAAGGAAAATGTGTTATCAGTGCACACCATGGTTCAGTGGAGAAATATGGGGAATGGTGCAGGATGCGGTGAAACCTACCGCCTTTTTATACCGAATCATATGCGGAACTAGCTGGAGCGATGGGTGAGCTTATTGTCTGCAAACCATGCGGTCTGAATCACTGGTGTGTACCTGTTGGTCCAATTCTAGAATTGATTCATTGTGCCAACAGTGTTTTTTGCACTTGAAACAGTATGTGCTGTGTAATGTATTGCAAGATATGGTCATTTTTTCCGTGTTTATTGTCCTGAGGGCAGAGCATGGTGGGTTTGCATGGGCCCTGTGTCTTCGTGAGTGGGGTGTTGTGTGTATGTTGTGTGTACATACTGTATGGGTGGGGTGATGTACAGGTGGGGGGTTTTACATGGTGTACAGGTGTGTACATGATTTGGAAAAAAAGAATAGAAAATGGAAATGGAGAAGAAAAAGAAAAGAGAAGAGGCGTTTGTATTTGCATTGTTTTTGTGGGGTTTCGTCGTGTTGGTATATGGACTTGATGCGTCCTCCACACAAGACACCAAGGTGGAAATCAGTTCAAGACTTCACATGAACCATTTTTCCAGATAACTGCACATATGTTCACCAGGTGAGTCAACATTTCGTTGACGAGCTGCTCATCTAAAATATTGAGTATGATCTCGAAATCACTTGTATCATAGGCGGTGTTTCCCAACCAGCAAAGAAGCGCCCAGGGAACAGGGTACGGCTGTGGGGAGTTGAATATGTATGGCACGTGTATCCTAGGCTGACACACCGAGAACACACCATGGTCCACACACGTTTACCCTTGAATTCGATGCCCTCACCTTGGGCAGCCAGGGCAGGTCAATATCCTGCCGCGACCGCTTACAGTGATTTTAATCAACCTCTTCCCGGCACAATGTGACCAATGCAGGTTGCTCCCATGGGTCTGTACAGTCATCCACCGGCACTTTAAACAGCACCGGCACTTTAAACAGCACCGGCACTTTAAACAAACGGTCACACAACATGATGGTCGCACTCGATCCACACGAACTATAGAGAAAAGTTGTAGATACCAATCACTACTACTATGGACAATTGCTGTTTGCATATGGGCCATATTCAATTCATTGGAAGATCTGTGTTTTATGTAAGAAATTACACTATATTCTGATTTACTCTATGCAATAGCAAGTAGGATCTGTAAAAATAGGCTAGGTAGATGCAGGCGACTCTGCTTGAGGTCAAGAGGTTATGTGAGGATAATCCAAAACTTGCCTATTGTGCCAGCATGATGCCGGTTGAGCAAGTCTGAGGAATGACTATCAGTGTGGTAGCCATCGCTTGTAAGTGTGATATGCCATAAAGGGTAATAGGCTTACCTGCATTGGAGGGCCTGACAGTGGCACGTTGACTGGCATCCTTGTGTCACGTCGCGTCGCATCGCGTCAATCAAAAGCTGCTACAACCAGACTCAGATGGCTGGCTGTGCAAAGTCAAATGAAAAAAAGAAAAGAGGCCTTGCCTCAAATAGAGAAGAAGCCTTGAACTATGCCATCAAGCTTTATATGGATGACCAGGAGAAACCAGAGAAGGAGCAGCGAAGTCTATGAGCCCTGTGTCGTGTTGCTGAGGAGGAGATGAAGAGGCAAGGGAAAAGGGTTTTCCTCAACCATGTAACACTCAGAAATCGACTCTCTGGAGGAAGAAGCTGTCAGCAAGCGAATGAAGAAAACCATGGCTGGCTCACCCCCGAAGAGGATGAAACCATGGTTGCATACTGTGTTGAGCTTGCTGCATGAGGTTTTCTCCTCTCTCATGATGCCTTGAAGCTTCATGTTGACACAATATTACAAGCCCGCTTGCAATTGGCTTTTCTGAAGGCAGGAGTTGGACAAAACTGGACTACCCGCTTTCTTGGACGACACACTCAGGAGCTAGGAGTCTACTGGAGTTCACCCTTAGACTTCAAGCGTGGCCAGGCAGTGAATGAAAACACTCACAATGCTTGGTGTAACCTACTCAAAAAGGCTTTGGAAGATAACCACATTGAGCTGGACTGCCTTTGGGCTGCAGACGAGTCCGGATTTCAACCTGGCATTGGACGGAAGCAACACGTGATTGGACGAGCAGGCCAGAAGCTGCAATATCAGCAAGTTGATGGAAGCAAAGAAACAATTACCATGATGCTTACGGTCTGTGCTGATGGCAGCACGATTTCCCCACTCTGCATCTATAAGGGCCAGTCGTTTTCTGGAAATTGGCATCAAGGGAACACCTTACATGCATCGTAAGTAAATTTGTATTCTCATCACCAGCGACGAACTCTAACAAACCTCATGATATTCAGTCTTGCACATTCTGATAAAGTTGGATTGATAGAGAGATTGGAGCACTGTGGATTGCAGATTTCGATCAGAAGACATGCAATAAAGCAAATGGATGTGCCCAACTCTTGCTTGTAGACGGGCATAACTCACACTACACAAAAGCATTCCTCGACTATGCGCATGGACACAATATCCATGTTCTTTGCTATCCTGCACACACGACTCATATTTACAGTGACCTCAAAAACCCTTTCCATACTAACCCCAATGGCAGTGCGTGCAGCGCACTGCCAATCACTGTGGGAATTTCGCTTAGCTTTGGTGGGGATATAAATAGAACATACTCTTGGCTACAACATTGCCCCTTGGATCATGTGATTTCATTCACACACTGCT
>JBBPUL010000959.1:0-12951 GCA_038094675.1 Spongispora temasekensis
TTTCCATGCTCATTTCCTTCCATCTGACCCTAGATGATTGATTTTGGTCTCATCAGACTATATCACCTTCTTCCAATCCTCTATAGTCCAATCTCTATGAGCAACAGCAAAATCCATACAATTCTTGTGATGCCTAGCAGAAAGTGGAGGTTGTTCGGACTTGACTACAGCTTTTATCCCAGACTTTTTCAAGTGGAGGTGGATGGTATTGGGATGGAGAGGCTGGTTGGTGATGGTGAAGAGTGCTTTGGTGAGCTGGACAGCATTCTCAGCCTTTTGAGATGAGATGAGATGGATAGCATGGTAAATGTTGGCAGAAGAAAGCTTTGATGAGTGACCACCAAGAGATTTTTGGAGGTCAGAACACTCCTTAGAACAAAGTCTGGATATAGTAGCAATGCCTACACCAGTGCTAGAGGCAATGGAGTGGATAGAATGACCAGCATCAAGCTGGGAGAGAATGGTATTCTTTTCGGTGGCAGAGAGTGATCGCATAATGGTAGTGGTAAAGAACAAAGAGGTGTGGGAATGTTTTAGAACTCAGACATAATTTTTATATGTATATCTATATTTGTAACACCAAACAATACCAAATAAAGTTCAGTATAGCTAAGATTCTATACTACATAATAAAAGTCCAAAAACTGTTCCAATGGTATTGCTGTTTTGAAATGGTCATATCTCTGCAGCCCCTAAACTAAATCACATGACCTAAGGGGCAACATTGTAGCTAAGGGTTTGTACTTTATTCATCTCCACTAAAATTCCCACAGTTGATTGTGGGGTGCTGTGTGCCCCAGTTTGGGGTTAGGCATTGGAACAGTTTTTGGAGTCACTGTAAGTTATCACATGGGGCAAACTCAGCATCAGGAAGTTAGGATGCTGTAGAAGTGAATTCAGGCAAGGTTTGATATAAAGTAGTAGGAATGCTGCAATATGGATTATGACACCACATGTTTGTTCACAGATTCAGCCTTTGTTGTAGTTTTTTTTTTTTTTTTTTGAATTTTTGAATTTTTGAATTTTTGCCTCTTTATCTGTGATTTGACAGATTGTAACATTTTGCCATGGTGAGATGAGAATAAGAAACATCCTGTGGTGATTCAGAGGTTGCCCCAGTAGTAGTGTTGCCACAGCTTCAGCTTATAGCCATCTAAGTCATGGCTGAGTCACTGCTTTAGCCAAGCCATCAGGGGGCTAAGCTATAAACAGCAGTGGCTTGGCTCAGCTCAGCTAGTGACAGTCACACAGCTTTAAGCTGGCTATAGCAGATTGTTTTGTCTTTTCCAAGGATTCAAATATTCTAAGTAATGAAATAATACAGATTTTGAACTACTGAGTACAACAACTGTTAGTGCTCGAAGATGAGAGGGAAGAGGTGGGGGAAAGGGCCCAGGAAGGGACAAGAGCCATCGAGTCATCATCCCCGAGGGTGAGGATGAGGATGAGGTACTCACCTCGTTGGCTTCATCCTATTGACATCTTTTCATCATGCCATCATCTTGTTATTGTGCATCTTGGGACACGCCAGGTGTGCTGGATGGAGAGAAAGGGGCAGAAGAGAGGGCAAAGGCAAAGGCGCAACATAGCTGCTGGAGGACAAATTAACAATCATGAAAACAGAAAATAGAACCACAAATGCACACCTTTTGATAAGATCATACATGCTCTTGTCATGATAGCGGAGGCTCGTGCATGGATCAGTGTAGGGTGCCTGTGTGAATGTCCAAGCTGGGTCAGTGAAAAGAGGGTGATATGCCCTACCTCAAGGCAGGTAATGTCACAGTCATGTTGGAGGTGCATTGGCAAGGGCAGGGCCTCAATCAAAGTGTCTGCAGGGCCTCAGTACTCAGTTTGGGTCATAAGGTAGAGGTGTGCACACACACGTTGGCACATCATCTTCATCTGCATCTACATCCATTGCATCTGGTTCTGAGTCGTGCTCATGCTTGTGTTTCTGGCCCTGGCAGGACAGGCTTGAGGTTCTTGGTGTGATGGCTGTTGTTCTTTGTGTACATGGTATTCTTAAATGGATGGGGGAGAGAGAGCCATTTGGCAGGTAATTGTGTCTGGGTGAGCTGGCACCATTGAGAGACAGAAGTATGTGCAGGTGAGCCAAATTCTGCATCATGCTGGGTGGCCTGTTGGAATAAATGAGCAGCAACTAGAAGTAAGTTGAAGATCAAGCACTGCGCAAGGTCACTGACTCAGCAAGCCAAGCCAGGTAAGGATGATGGCCAATCGAGTGCAGGAAAGAGTGGAAGAAGTGCAATAGATAGTGATACAACAACAGACATGCATGTGAGAATAAATTATCAACTATGTAGTGAATTGAAACAGCATTGGAACTCCCAGGCATACTATACCATAACCATAGTATATTCTATAACTCACTGTTTGAGAAATATATCAGAATAGCTCTGCATGACCTGTCAGGCTCAAATCCCCATCAACTTGATGACATCGTCAAACCGACTCTAGGCTACCAGCTGCAGCAATGTTTTGCCTTGAGACATAACAGGCACCATATCTTGCTCAGAGGTAATCCAACCATCTGTAAAGTTAACCTGAGCTTGTTTCCTTGTGAACTTCAACATTTGAAGGGCTTCCATGACAAAAGGGCTAATTTGGTTGTGCTTCTTCATGTCCATTTCAGCACTTGATGAAAAAATTTGCTCACACGATATGGTGGACACTTGGATTGGAGGAAAATCCATTGCCATGCAGAAAATTGTAGAGAATCTAGGCACTTCTAGCTATCATTCATATTAGCCTTTACTATAGCATCCTCAATGAGAACTCGCCTTCCAAAATGCCAGTGGATCCATCTTATGGTGCAAGACAGTCGCGATGTAAGATGAAAATTCTTCTTCAACTGATTGTGGGTCTTGGTCATCATGTGAGATTTGCATATCCTTGAGGCTGTATCATTTCGCAATGAGCATGAAAGGGTGGAGTCGAGTTAAAGATCCAAGGTGGGTGGGTGGAGGGTTTGAACCAGTATCCATACATATGCAGTATTGGTGCAACTGTGTGACAATGTTCAGTAATGGCATTTGAATATAACATAGCGAATGGAAGCAGATGCCTACCTTGCTCAAGACAAGTGACCTCATGGATGTTACTTCAGAAATCCAATGGTTCTGTATCCAGAAAAAGCATACAGAAGGGTTCACGACTTGAAATGATGATTTGAGCCCAATCTAGTGAGATTGGTTTGAGACTTACACATAGAGTATATGTACATTTTGTTGTCATACATCAATCTATGATATTTGTTTGTGGTTTGAAGGCCTTCATATATAAAGATGTGAAGGTGAGGGTATTTGGACAAAAGATTATGTTATTGCACCATAAATGTTTCGAACCCAGGAATTGCACCACTAAGCAGTGGGCTATGTTTATCACACATCATTTCTTGAGTAGCAGATGGTACCTGTACTGAATCATGATATACAGGTGTCAACCAGTATAAAAAGAGCTAAAGGCACTTACCTCGAGCATGACTTCTATGTCCTGCAAGACCTCCCAATTGATCTTGAACAGCTTGTACTTCGCAAGATCCCCATTTTGAGGTGCTGCTAGGTGGTAGTCGATACCCTGGGATTGTTAGTTACACTCTGCAAATCTATTGTGTACTACACACTTGGTATAATCCACGGAAGCAGTTGATAATGGTGTATGTGGAGTCCCACCAAGTCCTCACATCTAGAAGCAGCTGGCAAACTGGGAGTTTCATGGGGTTCCCATCCTGGTCTGTGAATATGTCAGCCTTATTCCAATTTTCTAATGTCTGGAGGAAAGCGGCATGACATTGACCTGACACATGAATGGCAGATACAGTCTCTCTGCAGCAACCTACAGGGTTATTCTGTACTGCCTCAATATAGTCATCTCTGTCGATAGGATCTCCATAGTCATTGGCCTAAGTAGATGGAACATCACTGAAAGTTGCATTGGTGTAATTGTTGAGTGTGTGCTGAACACAAAGATTAATAATGTGTGGGAAACATCGAACACGATGTTTACAAGCATTATATACAAACTCCCATTCAATCCTGAGGAGATTGGAGAGTGTTTGTAGTGTGGAATTGTTGTTGGTTGCATTGTCTATCATAAAATAACCAATCTGCATGGCTTTGATCAAATTGATCGAAACAGTTCTAGAGGTGTGCTCACCTTTTCGACATGAATTTCTGCATCATCAACAATACCAAATATGATCCCACCAAGCCTTTCTCCTGTGTGCTCACCAACAACCTCACAGAAAGTGAGTAACACCATCTTTAGGTAGAGTGCACTCATCTTCCCATCCCGAGCAATCCAGTGCCTCATCAAAGCAAGGTATGAAGTATGATTACTCAAAGACCACAAGTCCAGACTGAATGAGATCTTGCCAATGGATTGCTAAAGAATATATATTATTAGGCAAGTTTGTCAGGGACTAGTAAACCACTTGCCTTCACCTCCAGCTTAATCAAATCATAGCTATCTTGCCAAGATGCTAAGATAAGTTCACACATCTTGGTATGATGTGGGATATCTGTATCTTGAATATCCCGATAGAGAGAACAAGAATAAGTCGACGAAAGGCAGGACATTCAATGACATTGTTTGCCTGGAAATAGGTAGGAATATTGTCATGGTGATTAAAAGGTGTGCTACAAGATCAAGCAACATTACTTACCTCATCGTTTGTGACAATGAAGTTTTTGGGCAGGTTGTTGTTGTTTACCTTCGTAGTCTGGCCAATGCATTGCAGTATATTATTACCCAGTTGAAGTGGTGGTGGCAGTGGGAGGTTACCAATGGCTATCTCTGGTTTAGACAAAGCGAATTTCAACAAGTTGAATGAATGGCCAGTGATGAATGCAGCTTTGAGCAGCCTTGACTGAACCTTCTAATGTTTCTCGACAAGCATCTCTAAATATGTGATGGTGTGCTGCACTTCCAAATGCTGTCAAAGCATGGTATTGCCAGTAGACAGTCTAAAGCAGCCTTCAGGCTTATTCAATTTATTATGCTGAGGTAGCTGTGTAGTATCTGCAAGGAGTTTTCTACCGTCCCCAAGTCAACATTGTATGAAACATGACCCAAAGACTGCAACTCATTTGCAAATCAGACACACATGATGCTTTTCATCTTTCCTAAAGAAGTGGTGAATGTCGTGTGCAGTGCAGAATCCTGAGGTGCCCAAGGGGTTGGTTTGATCCGTTTGAGTTGTATCGATGGTTGAGGAGACTACAGTATTGGTGTAGGTTACTACAGAGGTGAGAAGCCTTGGGTAAGTCAGAATCAGAGCCACCAGATGGAGGGGAATCACAATGGATGTTGAAAAACTCCTCATCATTGGTGGTATAGTCATCCAATCGTTTGAGTGTGTGACAATCCCAAGCAGGACAAACAGTGATAGGTATGGCAGAGGATGGTTCAACATCTGGAGATGAAACCTGAGAACAGCCTCAATGAGGTTTCTTCCTGGCCCTACCAGCTATGAGGGATGACTAATTCTGCAGGAATGTGGAGGTCAGCATTGGAATGAAGAACTCCAAATATGAGGCTGCTGTATGTCAGTCCACCTCAGTGTATTATATTCTATGCTTCCACTCACAGATCATATATGCCAGTGGGTTACAATATGATTGAATCAAATTTTTTAAGGGTACTCATTTATGGCGATAGCTAAGTATCTGGATGGAACAATCCATCCAGTCAAAAACATCAGGAAAACAGAAAGATATTTATCTCCAGAACAATAGAAATTGATAGCACCTGGCAGTTTGGTGGTGAGGTTTTACATAAAACACCATTCCATAAGATGTACTAATGGTGATATCCATCTCCAAATAATAACAATCAACAACACCTGGCAGTTCAGCAGTAAGATTTACATAAAACACTATGCCATGAGATATACCAAGTGATACATTTATGTGAGCTCCACTGAGGAAATGTCTGATTCCAACCCAGAGTCAGCACTGCTGTCTTGATATTCTTCATTACTGAAGTAAGGGCACTTCTGTCCACAAAATTCTGCTAGGTCCACTCTTTGTACAATTCGTGGGTAGTGAAGCCAGCTGTGGTCTTGATGCTCATCTGAACAAGTTTCCAATCGATGGAAAACAGAATAGTAGCATTCTCCAAGTCCACCATGTTGATGGATGCATCAAGCTTTCAGAAGAATGAAGTGAGAACATCTCTCACTTTCAACAATCCTAGCATAACCATTGCTGTGACTTCCTTCATCTCAATTGAGGGGAACAGAGTCTAGATGGTGTCATCCAGTAATTTGTCATTAATTGATTTAATAACAAACTCACACCATATGCATTGCACCCATGATCAACATCAATTTTGGCATTAGTGCTGTCCTTCACCCACATGTAATAATCCACAGATGTTATATTGCACCAGACATGCCCCCTAACTCTGATGCAGAGTGATTCATCATTGTTTGCAGCACGATGGTCTCAGAGGCTCAGAAAGCTTTTGGGATCATGGCAGATATCTTCCTGAATGAATTGCTTCCATGCATCTGAGTCACTGTTAGGACAATGGTAGCTGGCTGTTTCTGTCATGATGATTACAATGAGGAGGATAACTTTAGGGTGTGCATCTATCTCCTTCTTGGGCCTTTTCCATAATTTATCATGATTCTAAGAGAAGCCACATTCCACGATGATGGGAATTTCAGGGTCTTCAAGCTCCAATAAAGATGTAGACATCAGAAAGAGGGTGAGGTCAGGGGTCACCAAGAATCCACTTTCTGGTGATTAAAATGACAAGTTCATTTCAACCTTTGCTCAAATCCTATGCTTGGCATATAGGAGATGACATATTGTGTCATAGATACAGTTTCTGAAATCAGTTAGTGGTATCTCGTGAACTGGCCTCGGCATCTCCATGACAAGGTTTGAAGGACAGTAGATTAACCTATCGTATCGAGAAGGTGAATAAGTTCCATGGTAGGTGCACTGCCACAGTTGCTTACTTCATTTTTTTCTGGAAAATAACCTTTTTCCGCACCAGCTGTGCAATGGCCACATATACTTCAGTGCTAATGGCCTCTGTCATGACCATGACATTCCTGACTACCTCTGCACTCTTCCAACCTACGTCCGACTCGTCAGACATGACTTTGACATTTCTCTCTTTCTTTTGTATGTGTTTCCTCTGCTCCGACTCCACTATTGTTATGTAACTACGGCATGTACTTAGCTGGTCGCTGGCATAGCCGTGACTGTGCATTCTCACTTAAACCTCCATTCTTGCTTAATCTCTTTGCTTACTCAGTTCTTACTAAACATCATTGGACCTTCTGTACCTCTGACTCACTTTGTAACATCTTACCCCTTACTTCCTTCGGATCATACTGTACCACCTCCGCTCCAGCTGTATATAAAGTATGCTATCACTGAGGACTTACTCCTCAGTTCGAATATTAGTTGTCTTTCACAACAAGCTCCTATCCTCTTCTCCATCTGACCTCCACCTGATAGATTTCATCTCTGTGTCTGTGTTCCCCTTACCTCCGACCCATCAGTAAATACTGGACCTGATTCGATCAGAGTGCAGTGCTCTGCTTGAGTCGCTAAAGCCGAAGTCCTTCCGTCTCCTCTGTCTAGTCTCGCCCCTCGCTCCTCTGCACCTTTTCGGACATAGAGTGGAGTAAATCGGACCTTGACAGCCTCAAAAACATGGTAACCCTGCAGTCCATGGGTTAAAGTACTGAGTTTCTCATTGTATCAAATGTTCCTTACTTCATTGTACTTTGTAGTGTTTATATATTTGCTATTAAAGCCATGGCAACTAAGCAATGAAAGATAATTCAAGATTATCTTGAATGAGCCTTGAACCATGAGGTGTTTCAATTATATTTGAGTGAATGCACACAAGTATATGTACTTGATTTTGACATCGTGGATACAGTGGACTTTGGTAACAGTCGAGTTGCTCACTGAAGGAAATTATCCATCCCATCCCATGAGCAGGGATGAGTGAGGGGCAATAGCTTTGTAGCCACAGCTGCAGCATCCAGACAAAGTTCACCTAAATGCTTGGTGGCAGAATTACAACTGGAACCCAGTCTAATGATGCCTGCATTCTGAAAGTAAGTATTCAGCCTCCTATATGCTTTCACCTTGACAGAAGCAGCAACATATTTCGCCATAATTGTGGTTCTTGTGGCCCTAGGGCAACCATTGTAAGAGGGGAATGAATCTTTAACAGCAACAGGCATCAATGAGTCAGGTGGGAAAACTTGATGCCTCTGTGCACATCAGCCGGGGGATCTTTGGTGGAGGTAAGTCCAAAGCAGGGTTGTTATGAGCAGCACTTGCTTCGCAGTTTGTGCTGACCTAGATAAACTTGACAACTTATGACTAAGCTCTATTTGGTGGCACATGGGTGAATCTTTTTTGTTGTGGTTTAAACTTCAAGCTCTAGTGTCTAGTGCCTCCCGACTTCTAGTGGTCAAAGCATGCACTGTATAACCATATCATTGCTGAATACTCACCTTGCTTGAATTTAGAGTCTAGCAGGCATAGTAACCAGAAAGTAGGTCACAAATTACAAGCTAAAAGAACAATTTGTTAAAAAAAAGAAAAAGAAATGCCCTTAGGAAACTCATTGATACCAACATGCCTGGAGATGTGAATATTGTTCATGTTGACAGCAGATACTGACTTGATAAAAAACTGGGGTCAGAGTCTTCAGGTAAGCTGAAAAACCATGGTAAAAAATACCAAGACTGAGTGATATTGTTGAATGAATTTAGCCACAGTTCATTAGGGTCATGACATTATTACTGGCCAAGTTGTCACAATCAAGCTTGAGCCCATTACCAACAAGTCAATGACATCCTTGCAGCATGAATATTTCATTCTCAGTCACATTCAAGGCTGTATAACCATCAGTGCTGCTCTACCTCGAACCCTCTGGTTTGGCAGAGAAGGATTGTATCATGTGATGGTCCTTGAGAGTCTAGAACCATCCTTGGACAGATTAAGTCAGGCCTCTCCCAAGATATTTCAGTTGAGCCATGTCACTCGACTAGAAATATAGCTGGTGAGTAAATTTTCAGCACAACTCGAGCAACTATTACTATTGAGCATCACTTTATTCTCCATTTTAGATATCTTGTCTTGAATACATTCACTTCCACAACTTCATCCATCATGACATCAAATCCCAAAACATCACCATAGGAACAGGGAGATATGAGGATACTGCTTTCCTCATCAACTTCAGCATTGCAAAGCAAAACCACCATCAAGAGTTGCACATCCACATTGCCATGCAAGAATCTAACATGTTCATTGGTACACCAGCCTATGCCTCACTCAACAGCCACCTCAAATGAGAACTCAGCTGTCAAGATGATCTCGAATCCCTTGCATACACTCTCATGTTTCTATACTGTGGATCACTACCTTGGTTACAGAATGCTAGTCATCGACCCTCATGCATGTCCATCCAAAAAATGAAGGAGTTGCTTGGACATGATGGCAATGGCAACATTTCAGTCAAACTCATCTTGCTCCTCACTTATGCTCATTAGCTATCTTTCATGGAAAAACTGGATTATGATCACCTCTGAACAGTCTTGCAGCCTGCAGCATCATTGGTACTGCTAACAGCAGTGCCCATGTAGCCAAGTGCATGTATGAGGTGATTGTCAAGTAAGTACTGCCAGGATCTTTTGAGTATCCCATTCTAATCAAAGAAGAAAATTACATAGTGTACACTCAGTTGTGGAGGTGCCAGAGAATTTGAGGACCATTCGACAGACACCATGGAGAACCAGGCAGCAGCTCTACTAGTGGCACTTTGTAAAGTATACATGATTTATGCTTTGATGATAGATACAGCCATCTGATGTTTCACAGGCTTTTTCTTTACCATGCCCATCATGTGGATAATGTTGATGTGTTGGGATTTGATGTACAAACTGTTTAGCATGTAAAGTAAGAATATACCCACTATGACAGGCTATGACCAGCTCGAAGCCAGCTTAGAGCTGGTTTAGCTGCTCTGGTCAGTTAAACTGACTAATTGAGCTGAGCCAAGCCAGGTAGAGGGAATAGCTGGACTGATGTGTAACCGAGTGCTCACAAAAGCTGCTCCTAGCTGAGCCGAGCTGAGCTGTGGCAACACTACCCAGTAGAGGACCAAACAAGAACAAGCAGAGCTTCGAATAGGAGCTAATCATCAGACACTAGCTAGAATAGAGTCTTTGCATTTGACCACAGACCATCATGTCTCCTCCCTCGAGCAACCAGACAAGCGAAGCAATCATCGATTTTGAGCATAATGGTCCTGACGAGTACGAGAGGACATCATACTACAATGGCATCACTAGGAACAGTGCTGACCACCTGAATCTCATGTACCATTCCAACTTCCTCACTACTCCATTCCCTAAGCCAAGTGACAACTTTGGCCATATCCCTGTCAAGTCAATTTGCAGTGCCTTTGACACTACATTAGATCATGTTTGGGACACTGTTGGTCACAAGATCATTGACCTGTTGAATGCTGCAGAGATCCACTGGTCATCCATCACTCCTGTTCACTTCTACACAGACGGACCACCTGGAGAGGAGGATTTGGTGAGTCTGGGTCCCAACATCATCTGGGTGGGAGTCATCCCTGGTTCTACCTCCCCCCATACTGCCCACGTCGTCTCCCAGCAGATCCTTGAGCTTCTGTCAAAGAATGGAGTCAAGGGTGTTGTCATTGAATGGCACAAAGCCATTGTGCAGATGCTCTCAGATAGAGAGATATGGTAAATCAACCTTATGGCAGTCTTTGTGATGCCGTAACATTGCTACAGTAGTAACGAATGCATGCTTGTGTCTGCCTGCCCTCATGCAAGTCTGCAATGTCATTATGTTCCTGTTATGATCAGCCCCTTTTCTTTTCTTCTTTCGCTCTCTTTTGCCTTGTATTACTTAAACACGCACAGCCCTTCTCTTTAGTCAGCGTTCTCGGCTGTGTGTTTCCTTATCTCTTATCTCTGACTCATGTGTTCCACAATGTTCCATGTAGTTCTATCGCACACAGCCTTCTGACTCGTTTCACGCTGTATGTGACTCATTTCCCCTTATCTCCAGTTACCTAGTTTGGGTTCTTCTCTTGTCGAGCTACCGCACTACTTGGTCTGTGTGCAGGACTCTTTACATATAAATAGGGCATAGTACAAGCAATGTAACCTCAGCTTGAGCCTACTCGAGATAGCAATCTATTGCATCTTTGACCCTCTTGCTCCCCTCTGCTCTCCCTTCAAACCACTTGACCTCGCAGCATCTTCACTCGAGGATACTCCACTCTTGTCTTTGACATCGCTACATACTCGCCTAGGCAGAGTAGTGACCAGTCTCTGTGCATTGCGCACAGGACCTATGCCCCTCATCTTCACCTTGCAGCTTTAGGTTGTGCATCAAGTCTATGGCTGACACTACCCGTGCCTGTCATAACAGTCCCCATTGTGCAGTTGGCAAGTTTAGGGTTGCCACATCTGTCATTGTCATTCATCATCGTCCTGCCACTAGATGCGTTCAGAAGCACACCATCGCATCTGCTGTCACACCACTTCTGTGGCACTTTCTGGAGGCATGTTGCTGTCGTGTTCACTGTCTTTCCAGTCGGCACATTGTCTTCATCATCATTGGCTGCAAATGTGGTGGTAGCCCCATCGTGTGTGCTCTCCAGTGTATAATAATGTTCTGTGAGTGGGAGACCAAGCCATGTCAACTCAGGAAGAAGATTGCAGTAGCATATGCATTTAAGAGGTATCAGAGTTTCTTTGGAGAGTAAGTATGATCCAGCATCAGGAAGCATGAAAGCGGAAAAAGAAAGGCCTTGCAGAGCTGTGACTGGCTAGTAAAAATGAGAAGTGGCAGCAAAGAAATCATCGACGGGATTATGAGAAGCACTTAAAATAATACACAACTGAGTTTCCAAGGTTGCTCAGTAGACCTGGCTGGCCACAATGGTTGTCAGGAGTCAATGGATGGACCCACCAATTCATAGGTTGAAATCGATCTGCTGAGATCTGCAAGGCCACCAAGGTGTTTGAAGTGATGAAATATCGAGTTTCGAAGGTTGTTCGACAAAGATGTCTTGTCAATGTAGCTGTCGGGAGTAAAATGAATTGCTTCCCTCACGGGACTGAGCCAATACCCATGACACATTATGACTAGACACTCCATAGATACCAGACCATGTACTTTCCATCATATTGCTCAGCCCTCAGGACAATAAACACAGAAAAAAAAAAGAATTGCTTCCTGAGTTGTTGAAACCAACCTGTAGATCTATGAGGTCCTGGAGGTGTTCAAAGCGACAGAATAATGAATCCCCGAGGGTGTTCAACTAACATTGATTGTCAGAATGGCCATTGGGTGTGAATTATTCGGGTCAGTATCAGAAATGCCGATACCAGTAATATCATGATGAATGCGGTGGGCAGGATGAGCCATGCATTATGAAATTGAAGAGGAAATGATAATTCTATATATAGCTTTATCTATTATAAAAAGTGCCATAAAACATATCATTATGATACATACACTAGTCATGCTATATAGTCCATGGGAGCCTTGACAGCATAGATTATATATATCAATATGTTAGATGAGACAACATATATCTATTTGATAAGATCTGAAAATCAATATCCTTCATACCATGTATATCATAGTGGTTAAGTTGATATTTATAATCATCATTGTCATGCTTGCACAGCATATCTGACATTATCTAACATTATCATTGACACTCCTAGCTGATTAAAAAAAACAGACACATTATTATTATTACAAAGTTCTCCAAACCAACTAATGAAAAAAGCACTTTTATTTAATGTATATACATACATATCATACATATCTACAGTATCAGTATCTAGCAAGACTATCATTAATGGCTATGTACTATGGTAACTATGGC
>JBBPUL010000960.1:0-12949 GCA_038094675.1 Spongispora temasekensis
GAACAACCAATCCATGTCTGCAATGTGGATCAATCCGCAAACTCCAATGGAGACATCTTATTCTCCACTGAACTCTACGTCTCTGTCGGAGAAGGAGTTACCCAAAAGGTACTCTTTTACCTCATGAACTGCAGCAAGAAGAACGTCATCCTTGGTCTCGCGAGGACCGTGGGGAGGGCACGTGGTTCGAAGCCGTACATGAGGTAGAACAGCGATTTGCCGGTGACAGAGTGGAGGCAATGATTATGCGTGAATTCCGCGTGGGTGATGTGGTTGGCCCATGCGGTTGGGTTGCTTCCGCAGAAGATCTGAAGGTATGTTTCAACCTCTTGGTTAACGCGTTCCATTTCGCCGTCGGATTGGGGGTGGTAAGCGGTGGACAAGGAAAGGTCGTACTTCAGGAGCTTTCCAAGCTCCCGAGCGAAGGTGGATGCGAATTGTGGGCCGTGGTCTGAGATGATTTTGTTGTAGAGGCCCCAACAATGGTAGACTTTGTGAAAAAAGAGGGTTGCTATTCCCTCAGCGGTGATCTGTTTCTTGGTGGGGCAGAGAATTACCCCCTTAGTAAGCCCATGGTCGACCACGACCAACAGGCTGTCGAAACCGTTAGATAATGGGAGATCTGTGATAAGGTCACAGGAAACCTGCTGGAATGGGTGCGAGGCGAGGGATTTTATTGGGGCCAACGGGGGACAGTGGGGTGGGTGTTGGCCTTGTTTTGTTGGCACATAGCGCAGCCCTCAATGTATCGATGGACTTGAGTGGCGAGGCCGGGCCACCAAAAGTCGTGGGCAACCAATTGGCGGGTTTTGAGATAACCGGGGTGGCTGGCGGAAGGGTGATCATGGGTGCATTGGATGACCGTGAGACGGTCAGGTTCCGGGACGTAGATGCAGTCATGATAACAGAGAAGATTCTCCTTGAATTGCCAATCAGAGAGGCGGTTACGGAGGTTTGGGGTGGTGATTGGGCCTTTGAGGTCAGCACGGAGGTGGGTGACAAGTTTGTCATCCATGAAATGTTTCTGGATGGCGGTGGAGAGGACGGAATCAACAACACGGACGAAGAGGGTTTCGGGGAGGAGGGTGACGGCCTGATTGTCAGACTCAGATGAGAGTCGATCGGGGCGGCGGGAGAGGGCATCCGGTCCGGAGAGCAGGGAACCTGGGACATGCGTCATCTTGAGATCAAAGTCTGCAAGGTCAAGAAGCCATCACGCTTGGAAACGGTTGAGGTTCTGGGGTTGATGGAAATACGTCAGGTTTTTGTGGTCGGTGAAGACCTGGACTGGGTATGGAGAACCATGAAGGTAGTGTCACCAAGCTTTGAGGGCTCGGATGATAGCCAGGAGTTCTCGGTCAAAGATGTCGTAGTTTCGTTCTGCTGGAGAGAACGACTGTAAGAGGTACGAACAGGGGTGCCAGTCCCCATTTGAGTCGGTTTGGAGGAGGATGGCACCGGTGGCATCACGTGATGTGTCGGTGGCCACTGCAAAGGATTTGGAGAGATCCAGGAGGTGGAGGATCGGTCGAGAGAGGAAGAGCTTCTTGAGCTCATCGAAGGAGGTTTGGCATTGGGGAGTCCAAAGCCATGCTGCAGTTTTCTTGGTGAGGTCAATGAGAGGGCGAGCGACGTCGGAGTATGACGGGATGAAACACCGGTAGAAGTTCGCAAATCCAAGGAACGAGTGCACGTCTTTAACCTTTTTTGGGACTGGCCAAGAAGCGATCCCATCGAGCTTGACGGGGTCCATGGCAAGTTCGCCTGGTTTGACGATCATGCCAAGGTATTCTACCTCGGGGGTGGCGAATTTACATTTGTTAAGGCGTAGATGAAGGTCTAGTTCCATCATTCGTTGGAGGACTCGGCGGATGCGCTCGGTATGGGATTCGTTATCTGGGGAGAAGATGAGCAGGTCATCCATGTAGATGACAAGCCATCCCTTGGTGATCATGTCTCTAAACGAGTCGTTCATGAAATGCTGGAAGGTAGACGGAGAGTTGTTCATGCCGAAGAACATGACCATGGGTTCGAAGAGGCCTTTGTGGGTGATAAAGGCTCCTTTCCATTGATGCCCATCCTTGATATGCACGTTGTTATAACCCCATCGGACGTCGAATTTGGTGAAGACATTGGCTCCTTTGAGCTTGTCGACGAGGTCCGAGACGAGGGGCAAGGGGTAGGCATCGCGGATGGTGTGTTTGTTCAGATACCGGTAGTCTTGGCATGGACGAAGTTTGCCGTCTTTCTTTTTAATGAAGAAAAAGGGTGAGGCCTGTGGGAATTTGGAGGGACGAATCTTTCCAGAGCGAAGGTTCTCGTCTAGGAAGGCTTCGGTCACCTTTTGTTCTTCGGGAGACAAGGGGTAGATTTTCCCAATTTTTGGGACAAAGGACTCATCTAGGTTGATTTCGTGGTCGTAAGGCCGGGATGGGGGAAGGGATTCGCAGTCTTTTTCCTCAAAGACTTTGGCAAAGTCTGAGTACTCTGGGGGCAATGTGACTTCTTGGGTCTGGGTTCCCACTTTTTCTGCAAGTTTGGTGGCTTCGGAGTAATGGGCAATGGTGGCCGAAGGTAGGATGTATGGTCCTCCTCGGGTTATGTGGTTGATCGAATAATGGCTAAGGGTTTGGTATTGCCATTGTCTCTCAGACTGGATGTCCAGGTACACATGCAGATGTCTGTGGGTTTCGGGTGTTGTGTTAACACACTGAATCGAAGTTTCTCCGAAGCCTCATAGAGGTGGGGCGTGGTAATGGGAGTCATGTCACTTTTGGTCAGCGACATAGGCATGGTAGAGGTCTGCGGATTGATCAAGAGCCTCGGGGACAGAGATGGTTTGTTTTTCCCAATCAATTGTTGGGTTGGCGAGGCGTATGACCTGGAAGATTCACCCCGTGTTTCATGCTTCCCTCTTATCGCCCTATCACGAAAACAGTGTACATGGCCCGAACTTCCCAGCTCCACCCCCGGAGCTAATAGAAAGCGAGGAAGAGTACGAGATTAAGAAGGTTCTATGCCACCGAGGAACACCATGCTCCCGCATGTTCCTGATCCGATGGAAAGGCTATACCATGGAAGAAGACTCCTGGGTTCCAGAATGGAACTTGAAAAATGCAAAGTCTGCCCTCCAGGAATATAAGAACCTCCACCCAAAGACCTTCTCTCCCCCAAAGCAATAGCTTCCTCGCCTCACAACGCCTACTATTGTCTTTGCCCCCTCGCCTCTTCGCTTTTCTTTTACCATATCCAATGTCTCTACCACATCTCTCTCGTCTCTCTTGTCCCTGTTCATTTCAGTACCTCCTATGGAGGACCATCTTGCTTCGCTGCCGTGCACCCCTCCTCCGACGATGGCCAACGCTCCTCATCATGAGGATGCTGTGGTACTGGCAATGGACGATATTCTGCCTAGCCTAAGCGCTCCATATACCGTCCCCGTCCTCGAGCCGCCCGCCGACGCCCCAACCCCCGTAATCTCTGTAGATATCCCCATCCATGCCCACACCCTCCAGTCCTCCAACCCCACCGACGATGAGCGTAGCGCACTCCACGAGTTCCTCATGGACCCCCACATGTTTACGGGGATCTCTGCCTTTACCAACACCTCCTCCTTGTTCTTCCTTCTTTTCATGCTCTATCTCCAACTAGAGAGACTCCCTCATCTCTTCCAATCCCTCATCAGGAATGACCATCAAGGTATCGCCCTCACCGGGGCCTCTATCCAAAACATCCACTCCTGGGCCATGGGACATATCCATGATTTGGCCCACCAGATGGGATATCTAGAATTTGTCCAAGACGTTGACAGGTACCTCCGGGAGACTGCCGCAGTTACGGTCCCTACCAACATCTCTATCAGAGACATCACGCTTCGCTCCCCTTCCCCTTCACCCTCCAAGATCATTCGAGACTTGGTCCCCACAGCCAATAAAACACCCAGCGCCTCCTCCTCCCCTATCGATCCCATGGAAGCACTAGCTATCGATGCCCTCCAAGCCTGCTTTGATCGAATTCAAGAGGCTACAGTCCAGCGCCGGATCCTGCAAGGAGACTTACCTTGTCCTAGCGACCATCACTGCTACCGGAACTCTTGTTTCGTTTGTCACAGGCTCGGACATATTCGGGTCCACTGCCCGCACTACACCTGCCCCTTTTGTACTTGCCTAGGCGGAGTAGTGACCAGTCTCTGTGCATTGCGCTCAGGACCTATGCCCCTCACCTTCGCCTCGCAGCTTTAGGTCGTGCATCGAGTCTATGACTGATGCTACCCATGCCTGTCATAACACAAGGCCTGATAGATTTCCAGAGCAGTGGTGAGAATAGCTTGATATTCTGGATTGAGATTCCCTGCCTTGGGACAACTCCTCATGGCATCCTTTTGATGACACAGGCTCTTGACAATTGATAAATTTTGTGATTCATCATCATCACTTGGGGCTTGTCTATAGCGAAGTTGCTTTCTTCGAGGTTTATCATCATCACTTAGAACTCTACAATGACGGTGCTTTCTAGGGACTCTCTCATCAGCACAATCATCTTCAGGTGCAGGCTCACTGTAACTGTCGTGCATTGTCGAGTGACAAGAGGATGATCTCCACCAAGTAGTCACAGTAAATGGTGATGAGGGACATGAAGGTGAGCTCATATGCCTAGCAACTTCAGATAATGAGCAGGTTCCACCAAAGTTGCAGAGATGATCTACATCCGTTGACCTGCAAATGTGTCTGTAGTAGTATTAGGATATCAAATGTGTCATAACTCACTCTTCTTCAAACTCTTGTTGTGCATGCTGGCTGTGCATGGTATGCTCATTATCAAGGTTGTCTTCAGCCTTGTCATGGTCACTGTCAGTCTCAAAGAAACTCCTCTCATGCACCCTGTGAGTGGACTTGTTACTGCTGCAGTCTAAGGTTGTCATATTTTAACGTAGTTGCTGCAAGTACAAGCCTTAGTTGGTACATGGGCAAAAAATAAGGTAAACATGACTTATGCTTGAATGCGCAGTGAGCTTGCCTGTAATCAGAGAGACAGGACTCTTGTGCACTATCAACTTGGGACCTGCCAAGGGAGTAGAGATAGGTCTAGATGAGAACTGGTTTAATTAGATATTGTTCCAATAGTAGTTTAGAGTCTAACTCACTACATTGTCAGGTGTGAGCTCTGGCAGTGGTGGGTCCTTGGTATTGCTTATGTTCATTGCCAGAGCAAGGTTGAGTGGCCACGTCAGCTGCCTTGGTAAGCTGCTCCCATCTCCACATCCGTTCTTCATGATGCTTTTCCTTCTGTGATGCCTGCTGCTCAGTGACTTGTCTAGCTTGTTCTCTTTCCTCTGTAAACTCATGTGAATACTATTTTGACGAGTATGGATACTATTGTATGATACCTAATAAGGCTTGAGCCTTCTCACTGGGGTGAGCAACACAACCAGACTGCAGCTTGTAGGTTGGTAGGTCATCGAAAATGCGAGCTATCTGGCATGGTGGTTTGAAGGTTAAAAACAAGAGACAACAATAAGTGGCAAAATATACTTGCAGCAGTGATGACTTACCTGAAATAAAATAGTCAGGGTCCAATCATTCGGTGGAACAGAAATTGACAGAACTTGTTTAGTGGTGTTCAGAGGTTCAGTACATGTCTTGCTTGAACCATGCCTCCTAAGATACATGCCTGCAGTCACTGTAATCAGACTTTCCTGAACAAAACTGCTGTTCACCACCATTGTTAGAATTCTTTACTTTTTCACCTCTTCAATGTCACCATTCACAATGATCTAGACTATGATGTAGTAATGCATGTTAAACACATGTTTAGTAAGTATGTAAGTAGTCACTCTATGTATCGTAGTCTCTAGTTTCGATATTCTAAAGCATTCCCTCTCTTTGAGTGAGTGTGAGGAGTCTCAGCTCTAACAAAATATCTAAACTATCCTTTGTCACTGATCCCTTCGATCCCTGATGCCCCTTCTGTCTTATCACAACTACTTGCTTACATCACACTTTATCATCACCTGTTGTTGTTCGCTTCGAGCACATATGTGTCCCACTCACTTCCCTTCCCTTTTTTAGTGGTCTTCAGTGAGCGCACAGGTCTCAAAAGCCCAAATCCCACTAGCAGAGGCTCTGTACTATCCAGGGTACATCCAATCAAGAGCACACTCATAAACTCCTTCTTTCCCTGATTGATGGCTATCTGTAAAAAAGAAAAAATCTAGTAGTACTCCAGTAGTACTCCATAGTAACTCAGTTACTATATACACTACATAGCACTATGGAGTAATTATGACACTTCAAGTTTGCTATATAGTATTATGAAGGGGGTAAAAATACTACAGTGAGGTGCAAAACTGTTGCAATGCCTAACCCCAAACCAGGGTGTGAAGCGCCCCGCAATCACTCGTGGGAATTCTGCGCCCCGGTTTGGGGTTAGGCATTGCAACAGTTTTGCACCTCACTGTATATAGACCATGCTTATACTATGGGGTCTACTAGGTCTACTGGGTTTACTCAGATGTGCATCTCCTGTGTGCAGGAGCCACTACACAACATGCATGATTGTGTGCATTGTGTGGTCGCTTCTGTTTACTCATCATCCCCATCCATCCCCATTCCCATTGTCACGTCATCATCTCCATCCCTGTTTGCATCAATCACAGTGTCATTGTCATCTCTGTCTTCATTCCCGTTCCCGTCATCAACATTGCGTCGACATCTCCATTGCCATCACTGTCACCATTCCTCCTCATCTCTGTCCCTGTTCGTGTCAACACCACATCGTCATGTCATCATTGTCATTGTTGTCATTGTTGCCATTGCAATGGTGCCATGTTATCGTTCATGTCATCATCACAGTGTCACAGTATCAGGGACACAGAGAGGGAGGGACATACCCTGTAGTCATCATGCCATTGTTATCATGCCACGTCCGCCATGCCCCACCCTCATCTTGTCATCACAGTGTCTGAGTCATGGACATCGTGTTGTCATTGTCATTGTCACCATTTTGCCATGTCACCGTCATCTCGTCATCATCTTTGATGAGGTCTGGTGAGGGTTAAGGAGGGACAGAGAGAGGGAGAGACATACTTCGAGTCATCGGTGTTTCTCCCTCGTCCACGTTATTGTCATCATGGGTGATGTTGCGGGCAAGTGGTCGTCGACATTATGGGTGAGGGTGCATGTGTCCGGCATTGCATTGTCACAGTGTGGTCATGGCTGTGTCACGTGTTGTCTGTTGTCACCGTTGCTGACACGTTTGAGTATCTAGAAGTGAAAAAAAAACTCATGGATAACCAGGCCGGCAGCGGTCGTGGTGGCTGCATCATTGTGGTCATAGCATTGGCACACAAAAAAAAAGGAGAACAATGACACCATCAGTGTCATCGTCAGGGTGCTGTGCACTGGCCCATGTTGCATCATTGGCATTGCAGCGTGGTGCTGTGACACATTGATGGGGAGTGTTCTGCACAGGTACGGTGTAACAGTGGATAAATTAGCATTATATACTAGATGTCTTTAATGCTGAGATAATAGTGAGTGAGTGTACACTAAGGCTGACAATCGAGAAGCCCTGAAATATATGGTGAGTGACTTGAGATAATGGTGAATAAATGACAAACACTTACCAGCTGATAACGATGATCTTGACCATGACTCAGAGGATGAAGGGGGCCATGGGAAAGCATTCCAGATATACCGGGTACACTCACAATCAAGAAGCCCTGAAATATATGGTGAGCGACTTGAGACAATGGTGAATAAATCATAGTCACTTACCAGGTGATAACAATCCAGACAAGGGGGGCCATGGGGGAGTACTCCTGATATGCCAGGTATACTTGCGAAGTTGTGATCACAGGGATCCAAAGGCTTGAGCAAGTATGTCCTTAGGTCCAATGGGAATGTGTTGTGGAGGCAGCTGAGTAGGTGAAATGGTGCGAAATTGGGTGTTTGAAGAGATGGTGAGATGCACGACAATGGAGCTCATGGCCATGGTGGAAAGGAGACAGAGAAAGGCTTGAGCAAGAAGTAGGTCCTTGGGTCTGATGGGAATATGTTGTGGAGGCTGCTGAGTAGGTGGAATGGTGCCAAATTGGGTGTTTGAAGAGATGAGATGTGGTGAAAAGGAGATGGAGAAAGACTTGAGCAAGGAGTACGTCCTTGGGTCCGAAGCGACTTAAGATAATGGTGGGTGTACTGAGGTGTACCTGGTGATGATGATGCCTGCTGCTATCCTTCTCTCAATGTTACCGTGTGATCCCAAAGACCATGACTCATGGGACTATTTTGTTAAGGGCATATGGATTGATAAAACTATAACTACACTATTGAGCATAATATCAGAGATCCTTGAAGAGAAGCACCACCAGACTCCAGCCACCACCAGTATCACATCATCGGAAACAGCACTAGCCTGAGCTACCCTCGAATGGACTACCCATGCAATCGGAGCAAAGTTTTGCACGAATTGCAAACAGGAAGGACACACAAAAGACGAATGCTGGGCAAAAGGAGGTGGAAAAGAAGGCAAGGGTCCAAAACGAAAGGAAAAAGGAATGAGAAAGCCAAGGTCACTACGGAAGAAGGGGGAAATGAAAAATCTCTTGTCGCTACAGAAATTGGCCTCGAAACATCTATAACACCCCCGCCAGTCACAGACTCTGTGTACAGTGTACTCACAACACTGAGCATGACCCCCATTATCAATTACAGTGCATCGACTCACATTCTCGCAGATCGCTCATCATTTAAGTCCTATTTGCCCTCATTGAGCAGCATCAGCAGTTTTAGAAATGGCCAATCAGCCATCACAGGTCACGGCGAAGCACATTTGCTCACCAGCAGACCATCTGGTGGCATGATCAACCTCAAACTGTGCAACACATGCCATGTTCCATCATCAACTCTACCTATTGTCTCTGTCTCGCAACTCAACGATGCCAACTGCTACATGCTTTTTGGTGCCGGTCGCTGTGTGACATTTGAACTCAAAGATGACAGACAGATGATGCATGATGCTCTCAATAAATCGCACATCATATTTACAGCCACCAGACAATCCGACCGCCTATATCATATGGACCTACCATGATGCCGATCCGATGAAACCATTTATCATGCCGCTGCCCCCATTTCGAAGATTGAGCAACTACACTGCTAACTTGGACACTTAAATTACCAATCTGTCTGCATGCTCATTAAGAAAGGCCTATTGGCAGGCATTAAACTCACACAGAGCGAGCTTGACTATGAACCGCCTATCTGTCCGTCATGCATAATGGGCAAGATCACACGAGCTTCATTTCTGTTATCAGAGAATGAAAAAGTGAGCCATTTTCTCAGCCTCATTCACTCAGACCTATGGGGTCCCACTCCTGTACAAACTGCCTCAGGTGCATGCTACATGATGACGCTAACGGATGACTACACTCGATGGGTATGGGCCCTATTTCTACAAAAGAAGAGCGACATGTTTGCTGTGTTTAAGGAGTGGAAGACTGAAGTGGAAAATACATACCAGTGGCAAGACCATTCAATGGTTCCGAATGGACAATGGTGGCAAATATTTCAACACACCATGGATTGAATACATGAAGCAACATGGAATACACTGGGAGTCGACTACCCCCTGAACTCCTGAGCAAAATCACATATCTAAATGCCTCAACTGATCCATCATTGACTGCATATGCACCGTCCTCATTGACACTGGCCTACCTCTTTACCTATGGGCCGAGGCTGCCAACTACGTTATCTACACAAAAAATCGCCACTCTACCCATACTCTCAAGGACACCACCCCATATGAAAAATAGTATGGGCACAAACCCAATGTGTCCCATCTCCATCGTTTCGGCTGCACTGCCTATGTGCTCGACAACTCTCCAGAGTGTCGAAAACTCGATCCCAAAGGGAAGTGTACCACCTTCGTGGGGTATTCGGACACTCAGAAAGGTTGGCAGGTATACCATCCAGACAAGCAGCACATTCAGGTATCCACACACATCATTTTTGATGACTCAAGTGATTCACATGATAGCTTTCAGGCTGAGGGGGAGTACCAATTCTTCTACAACTCACTTAGATCATCTACATTCAATACCAATGATGACATCAGCCCAAAACCTATGCAGCCACCATCAGTCCTGCCACAACCTGTCCAACCCCCACAACTTCAATCCAATCAGCCTAACTGGCAAGAGCAACCTCTGCCACAACACGCACTGTGGCTGCTAAAGCACGTGATGCAATCGCCACCATTTATGGATGTCAGCCTGTGGAGGAAGAATGGTCAAACCACAATGACTCGGAAACTGAGGTAAATGATGCACTCACCCTCAACCCGCCTAATGAGGAAGTCCACATTGCCTCAGGCAAAGACCCTTGCACGTACCATGAGGCTATCAATTCTCCAGACTGAATGGAGTGGGAGCAAGTAATGCGAGATGAGCTTGACTCGATTGCACAACTCGGTACCTACCGATTAGTAGAGCTTCCACCCAGCCACAACGCTATTGACACCAAATGGGTATACCATGTCAAACACGACGAAGCTGAGCATATCACACACTATAAAGCCAGATTAGTCACACACGGATTCACCCGAAAGCCCAGAGTTGACTTTGATGAGACCTTTGTGCCCATTGCAAGGATTGAATCAATTCGCCTCTTATGTGCTATTGCAGCTGCCCTTGACTGGGAAATTCATGTCATCAACATTGATTCAGCCTTTCTCAACAGTGAGATGCCAGATGACCAGCCAGCATATGTCAAACAGCCAACTGGATTTGAAGCGAAAGGAAAAGAGCACCTCGTATGGCTCCTCTTGAAGGTGCTATATGGACTATGGCAATCTGGGTACCTCTGGTACCAAAAAACTCAAATCTATTCTCACTAAAATCAGATTTGTCATCTGCTCTGCTGACAGCTGTGTTTTCATCCATCACCACACCACTGGGATCTGCATCATCACATCTCATGTCGATGATCTTGGGCTCTATGTATCGTCACCACACGAGCTCAAGTGACTCAAAACCGAATTTGGCATGCATGTTTCTTTCAAGGACCAAGGGGAAATCCACCATATTCTCAGCATTGAAGTAATTTGAGATCATGTCGCATGTACCATTTCCCTCTCTCATCAACGATACATCGATTCTATGATCAAGACATATGGTCTCGAGTCAGTGAATCCAGTCACGACCCCAGAGCAACCATGTCTGCAACTATCGCGCCAACACTGTCCATCCACAGATGATGAAACGCGTGAAATGCATGACATGCCATACCAGAATGCTGTTGGGGCACTTAATCATTGCGCTATCATGAAGCGACCTGACATTGCTTATGCGGTATAGCAAGTCGCACAATTCGCGGCTGATCCAGCACATACTTCAGTCACTGAAGTCTGTACCCTTGGTTCCCCCGAACTGTACATTTCCTTGTATTTATGGGTCCAGCCGGATTACGGCCGGATTCCATATTATAGGTATGGCCGGGCAGGTACTCTTGGGACTTTTTTTGATAGGGGAACTGGAAGAGGAGCTACTGTACATTTGCCTGTATTTATGGGTCCAGCTGGATCACGGCCGGATTCCATATTATAGGTACGGCCGGGCAGGTACTCTTGGGACTTTTTTTGATAGGGGGAACTGGAAGAGGAACTACTGTACATTTGCCTGTATTTATGGGTCCAGCTGGATCATGGCCAGATTCCATATTATAGGTATGGCCAGGCAGGTACTCTTGGGACTTTTTTTGATAGGGGAACTGGAAGAGGAGCTGCAGCTGGAAAAAGAAGGTAGTACTATGTACTTCTGTACCTGCCAGCCGGGTAACTAAATTCAACCTGCCAGAATATGTGAATGCTGGTAGAAAGAATGAGCCTGTATTACTGGGCTTGGCTGGGTATGGTGTAGCTCAGCCGACATCAACTATAGAATACATACTACAGCATACACATGGTCCTGGCCGGAAGCTGTATTATAGGTACAGCCAGGCATGTACTTTTGGGACTTGTTTTGATGGGGGAACTGCAAGAGAAGCTGCTTCAACCTGCACTGTTGGTTCAAGGAATGAGTCTGTACTACCAGCCTCAGCTGGAGAATAGGGGTAGCATGGCCGACATTGAATATACCATGCATACCATTATACTACTAGTGTACACCTGTTGATCATGATTATATATAGAGCACATGTAGCCCTGAGCCCAGCCAGATTGATGTCAGTGCGGCTGCCACCAGTACTACATTAATATGTAGACTGTACCCCCACGTCCAGCCAGGCACATTGTAATATCTCCCTAGCTCGGCTGCAACCAGTAATACATGTAGTAGTGTGTGTTGTGTATTACTGGTTGCGGCCAAGTATAGTTGGCCATGATTACATAGTATAGAGTACATGTAGCCCTACACCCGGCCGCATCAATGTCAGTGCGGCCGCCACCATTACTACATTAATATGGTGACCATACCCACATGCCCAGCTGGGTACACTTGTAATATCTTCCTGGATCGGCCGCAACCAGTAATACATGGTGTGTGCATAGACTCAGATGTAGTCACTTGTTCCAAGCATTCTTCAATTTGAGCTGGAGTGTCATCTTTTGAAAAGCAAATGATTTCACAACAGACACCATGATTTCCATTCAAGTCACACAAATAACAACAACATAAACTAATGACGCAGAGGGAGAAAGACTGAGATATCAGGGATAGTCAGAACCAAGAGCCCTCCTGCTTGGCTTCACCTTCCGCTTGCTAGATCTCGTATTTTTTCCTGGGCTGGCTGGGTCTGCAGATGTGTGTTTCGGACTGCCATCAGTGGAGCATTGGGCCTGAGACCTTGGCTTGCCTTTATCCACCTGACCCAATGCACCCTTGCCCTTGTCTTGCATCCACTGCTTTCCTTTTTTCCCCTTACCTTTTTCCTTTTTCTTCTCCTCCCTTCTC
>JBBPUL010000962.1:0-12938 GCA_038094675.1 Spongispora temasekensis
CATGCCTTTTCTTCTTCAGCGGATTGGCAGCCGTGCTGGCAGAAGCGCCCAAGGAAACGTACGAAGAGGAGGCTAGAGTGGTACCACGTACGGCTTGCTCTTTCATCGCCGTGTCGTCTGCAGGGTGGCGCTGATCACCGCTTCTTCTCACGCAGCCGACTGGAAAAGGTTGTGTGCCCCGAACCACTACTGGGGACAGACGGTACTCAGCGGGCGCGCAACGGAGGACTCCGAGTTGGAGTTGGAGGAGTAAAAGGGTTTTTGCTTTGATCGGTTCTGCGTCCTTCCGTTGCTGGTGAAAGAGGCATCATAGTCTATATGTGTGCGTATGCGACACTCGTGCAGGAACAGCTAAATCTTGGAAAGGAAAGAAATGGTATGTACATACTTACGAGTCTGGATTCTGATGTCGAAATTTTGTATGAAACGATGTGGGTCTTGAAAGTGCAACGTTGGAATACATCAATTTGACATGACCAGATACGTAAGTGACTTGGAAACAACGCTTAAATTAATTTCGACTTCAAGGAGCATGTTCGCTGCGATAAGACGGATATGAAAAAAAAAAGAACCGGTGCTTCATAGCTTCATACATAGTTCTCTATTGTGTTTTAGACGAAATTCAACAAGACTCGCCGGTGAATGAGAGGGAATTATTTCCAGAAATGGTGACAATGAATGAAAGTACATAAATTATTAAAAACATACTCAATTCCCAATTCCGGAGCTGGTGCTACTGGTATGTTCATTTCGTCGTGACTCGGAACAATGGTGTTGTCGTTTCGATCAAGTTGCATGTAGCTACTACGCTAAGTATGGGCTGCGTCGACGTTTCAGAGCCTCTTAACTCCCTCCCAGTCGACACTTGCGGCGTTAGTACGATACGGATTACAGTAATTATGGTAGAGTGTGGCCCTGCACTCGCTCGGGCCCTGGCGGTCTGATACATATGTATGTAATCCATGCGAACCTCCTTGGATGCTTGCGCATGCCTCGTGTCAGGTCCACATGCGCCACTCGACCCCAAGTTGTCCAATTCTCGGTGGCGTCCATGGGCGCGCTGACAATGTCGGCATCATCATGGGCCCTGGGGTCAGCTGGCACGTCTGGCCGCTTTCAACAGTCCAACCGATCTAAATCCCGTATTACTTATACTTATACATCAGGATTTCAATGAGGCTCTGATAAACAATTATCTAGAATTATCTGTGAAACAATATCTGCAATAGCTACAATTGTGATGTATCAGTAGATAATACCATTTAATGGTAGGCAGGCTTTATGAATACAGAGCAAGTCTGGAAGGATGATATTATATATAATTCAATCACTAATTCTGTGTTTTGATCATTTATGCCAAATATCTAGTAGCCTTGGGCCTTGGCCAGGTCAGGCAGGATTGTATTATATATAATTAAGTCTCTGACTTTGTGTGTTGATCATTTATGTTAAATATAGTACTGCTAGCCTGACATGACAGACGATGAGAAGATACAGCTTCTTTCTCTAATGGTCTTCTCGTCTGATTATGGCTGCCTGCTCCTTCATCGATTCGAGGACGGAAAAGTCACTTGGTTCGGAAATCACGACTTCGCGAACATGGTGAAGCTGTTGCTATACGATATTTCCTGCCCAGGGTGGTTCGGCGTCCTGGACGAGATGAAGCATCCGGATACCGGGATGATTACGGTTTGCCAGGCGACAGAAATTGTCTCCTATACAGTGGCTGTTCAGATTACATGGGTAACTATCTCATCATTATACATTAAGTCTTTAATCCACTGGTAATTGCAGGTAGTACATGTTGCTCGTTTCTATCTCGAGACGCAACTACTGCGACCCACTACGTTTAGGCCACCGAAGCGGAAGGCGGCAGGCAGCCTTCAGAATTCTCCATGGCTTGAGTGGACGGATGCGTTGAATAATGCAGTGATGAGCGATGTGAGGGACGTCTTGGCGTTCATTGATAAAGTCCTCGCACCAAAAACCAAGAGCTCTCAGATGGAAGAGGAGTTCAAGAGATTGCAGTCATACTTGGGATTCATTTCTCGCCCTGCCGAGATTCCTCATCTTGGTAGTCTGGGAAGCTTTCTGTATGCTGATCCTCCCGCGTTACTGATCGACGACCAAAGCGTCTTGACACTGACTGGATTTCTATTATAAACTCTGCTGCTCCGATTGTAGTTGTATATAAAGAATCCAGCGCTCGATCTGTTTTCCCCTTGCCTCGAGTCCTACCGCAAGTAGCTCATGTCGCCCGCAACCGAGCCTGTCGTCATTATTCTCATCCCTGGAGATCAACCCCAACCTGTATCCAACGTGTGCCATACACCCAATACAATACGTGGCCATGCTTCAAATAAATCTCTCAGAAGAGAGGTCGCTCGTTTGTTGAGTTCCTCACGCTCGAGTTTCAAATGTGGTCGCTCTTGCCCTTCGGGGAAGGTATCTAGTCCTGTATTGATTCTTTGGCTAGATTCTGACTGCACAGCAGATGCAATCTTCGTTTCCTATGTCCAACAAACAAAGAAAAGCTAGAATGTGGCACGAAGCCTTACAGAAGAAGCTAAGTGCAGCGAAGATGATGCTCGCTGCTCAGAGGACAATCGAGGAGATCGAAGAGGAGATTGGTGTCAGCGTCCCTAGAGACACCCTCAACAAACTGCATTCTGAATTCTATGATATTGGCAACACCAGTGATCCAGTTGCTGAGAGATACCTTGAGAATATCTCTGCTATCTGTGTAGATCAACGAATCAAACCGTCGGACTCCACTCATACTTTGAGGGGAACATGATTCAACGTAGGTCTTTATCAGTTATCCATCGAAGCTGGACTCAAATGATTTTCGGCTCAGTTTACTAGTGTGACAGTATATCGTTGTATGTTGTTAATCTATTGTAGGCTGCTCTCCTGTAGCTTTTCTTCTCGGGGCAGCCCTTACGAATCCGCCAATGATTCATCATTATTCTATTTTGCATAAGATCCAACACAAAACTTGAGTTTGAACATTTTGGTCGCTCTGCGAAGGCAAGCCACATCACTTCAAGTTGTGACAGTGGGAATTATTATTAATAAGTAAGATTTGCTTCGGTATGGTGACCAATATGGAACTGCAGTGCTATGCTGCACAAAGGTGTGTTTGCGGTCACTCCTTCGATGATCCTGGTGCGTTCACAAGGCATGGAAAAAGCTGCAAGAAGCGCAAAAGGCAGCTAGGGGATGCGCTTTTCAGGGCAAAGGAAGCCTACGCGTCGAAGAAACAGCGTCTCAGTGAGACCAATCCTGTTCAAGAGTCGCACTCAGTTGTCACGGCTTCGCCTCACGAACTTAGCCAGTCAGTCGTGAGTTCGAGCAGTCGACATGGGAATCACTCAGACATACAAAGCAGCCAACAACTCCAGGTGAGTTCTGTGTATTTCAGGATTTTCCAGCGCACCAATGCAACATTGTCAGAGCACAGATGTTGGCGAGTCTGAGCCTTCCACAACCCTTGAACGGATCGAGGATGACCTGCCACTGGCCGTTCGCAGGAGCCGACGGTCAAATCGCCGACTCCCTCAACGTTTTAGGGACATGCTCCCGGAACCGCCTATGCCACTTCCCCCTCCTGATGATCCCTATGCTGAATCAGCTACAACTCAGATGCCGAGTTCGCAGGATCCGCAGGCGCCAATTCAAGATCACTTTCCACCATCACGGCGTGATGAATACACCACTCAGATGAACTCATTCAACCTATTTCGTGTCTATGACAGTGATACTATCCCTGTCCATGATCCTGAAGATCAGAGCGGAGAGTCGAGGAACAGTCCGTTTTGTGAGCCGGCGGTCAATGTGGCACAAGAACTTGGCCCAGAAAACCTGTTTTACCCTTATCCGAATGAAACCTCATGGCGATTGGGTGACTGGTATTGGAACCAAGGGGTGCAAAAGTCGAAAAAAAGCTTCAGGGACCTTCTCGATGTAATCGGTAATGCAGACTTTCGATCTGAAGACGTGTCATGCACCAACTCGGCAGCAATTGATCGCGAATTGGGAGGCCTGAGAGCTCCTGGACAGGAGGTTTCAGCGGAATGGATGGACGATGGATGGGTATGCAGGAACATCACCATATCCGTCCCCTTTTCTCGCCGCTGTGAAGACCCAGGCCCAAAGGACTACACCATTTCGGGGTTTTACCGGCGCTCCCTCATCTCGATAATTCGAGAGCAGCTTGTAGATCTGGCACACTGTATTCGTTTCCACTTTGAACTGTATTCTCTGCGATGGCAACCTCCACATAGGACCCAGAGTATCGATGTTCAAGGCGAACTCTTCACTTCATGGTCGTTCGTTGATGAGCACCGAAAACTGCAAGACTCACCTCCAGAGCCTAATTGTAGTTTGCCTCGGTGCATCGTCACACTAATGTTTTGGTCGGACGCGACGCAGCTGACTACATTTGGCGAGGCAAAATTATGGCCTCTGTATGTGTACTTCGGAAATGAGTCGAAGTACGACCGTGCTCAACCCACATCGCATCGTTGCACCCATGCCACGTATTTCTGCACGGTCAGTATTTCTACGGAGTTTTCACCATGCAAAAGCTGATGTTTTCCCATCGATTCAGTTTCCAGACAGTTTTCGCGACTTTGTGATGGAACATGTAGGAGGGGATAAGCCTCCAAATGATTCTTTCTTCACGCACTGTCACAGGGAACTATTTCACGCTCAGTGGAAGGACATCCTTGATGATGAATTTCTTCATGCATATGAACATGACATTGTACTTTCGTGTGGAGACGGATTTGAGAGACGACTTTATCCAAGGATTTTCACATATTCTGCAGACTACCCAGAGAAGTATGCCTGAAATATGGCTATGTTCACTGCTGACCTTTCTTCTTGCCACCAGGGTGCTTATTGCCAATGTTCGCAACCTCGGCAGGTGTCCATGTCCCCGATGCCTCATTCCGAAGGACCAGATCCAACATATTGCCACCGACAACAATATGGTACAACGTCAGATGTTAGCTCGCAAAGATAATGTTGAGCGCCGCAACAGGATTGCCTCAGCTCGCGCATTGATCTACGAAAAAGGATATGTCGTAGATACCGCCCAAGTAGAAGCCAAACTCAAGGACGAGTCTCTCGTGCCGACAGTTGTAAGTATTATTATGAGTTTTATCACCAAACCAACAACAATCCTAAGCATGCTTTGGCCAGAATGCATTTTCAGACAGGTTGAGACACACAGGCTTCGACTTCTTTCTAATACTCGTTGTAGACCTGCTACACGAGTTTGAACTCGGCGTCTAGAAGACCATATTGATCCATTTACTTCGGATAATTGACAGTGCGAAAGAGACTTCCCTCACCGAGCTCGATGGTCGGTAAGCAGTTCTATTTATTTTGATACTAACACTATTGAACTACCTTGTATGCAAGTTTTCGTAAGGTCCCCTCCTTTGGTCGTGACACCATCTGGCGTTTTCACAAGAACGTCTCCGAGTTGAAGAAGTTGGCTGCACGGGATTTCGAGGACATATTGCAGGTTCATTTTACCTCCTCTTCGCCCCTGTTGCTGAAGTATTGTATCCAGTGTTCGGCCCCAGTTTTTGCAGGGTTATTACGGAACCCCTACGATGATCACATCATGCGGCTTCTCTTTGTGCTCTGCCACTGGCACGGGCTTGCTAAATTACGTTTACACACGGACGAAACTCTCGACATTTTGGGACAAGTAACTGAGGACCTTGCTAACTGTCTCCGCAGGTTCGTCTCTGATACCTGCCCCTCTTTTCCAACCAAGGAACTATGTCGCGAAGCCGATGCGCGCAAAAGACACCAAGAACGTCAAAATCCGAAGGCAGTAGCCGCAGGACAGTCTCAAAATGGTAGCGCTCGCCGACTGAAGGGACTAAATCTTCAAACGTACAAGCTCCACGCTCTCGCTGATTATCCCGCGCATATTCGGATGTTTGGCACTACTGATTCCTATTCGACACAATCGGTAAGTGTTAACCTATGTCGATACCAGCCTGATACTCATGGTCTATTTAGGGGGAACTGGAACATAGGACGAGCAAAAATCGCTTTAAAAGGACGAGCCAGAAGGAGTATACGTCACAAATAGCATCCATTGAACGCCGACAAGCTCGCATTCGCAGTATTCGCGCCAGGCTTCGCTCGCGAAACATGACAGATCCGGTACCTCATACACCAGAATGCCATTATGTTATTGGCCAGTCTCAGAATCTGCCGGAGCAGCTTACAAAATTTGTGCAGAGCAACCTGGGTGATCCGACGATGAAAGTGAGTTGTCTTCTCCATGAATGGAATATCACGTTCATCATAATCTCAGGATTTTATACCAAAGCTGAGGATGCATATTCTACCACGGATACTCGCCATTCATCGAGGCACTAACCTGTCCCATGGCTCGGACATCTCACTGAATGTGGAACTTGGGGATGATGCTCTCACTGACTCACCTGCAAAATTGACTGATGTTATCTTCAAAAGCAACAGAATCTATCGGCACAGATTACTCCGAGTCAACTACACTACTTACGACCTTCAGCGTGAATCCGATGCAATCAATCCGCGCACCGACCACTGTGACGTGATGCTATTATCATGCTCAGATGGGTCCTCTCAGCATCCCTTTTGCTATGCTCGGGTTTTGGGGATTTTCCACACTAACATCATATACACTGGTCCAGCGTCCAGGGACTATCAGTCACGACGTATTGACTTCCTTTGGGTGCGGTGGTTTGAAGTGTTGGAGGACCACCCCTCGGGATGGCAACATTTAGCCTTCGACACCACAAGATTTGTACCGATGGCGGAAGATGATGCATTCAGTTTCGTAGATCTAGCTGATGTTCTGTGAGCTTGCCATATAATACCTTCTTTCGCTGATGGCGTGTTGCATGCCGACGGCATCGCCACGTCACCGTGTGCTCGTGGCCCTGACAACTGGAAGCACTACTATATTAACCGGTGCGAATTATGTGCGGTTGGGACTCATATACCATATGGCTAACTCTTCGCGATTAGCTTCGTCGACTGTGATATGATGATGAGGTATCATTGGGGCCTCGGTGTCGGGCACACTTACTCTCATTTTTTGAGATCTGAGATTTCGAAGGCATACCCAACTACTTGCGACAACATCAATAGTTCGAGTCATGTTACAGGTATACTCATTTGTGATCTACCTACGATTTGGTAACTGATCTAAACTCAAATCCAGGCAGTTCTGGTACTTTGCTACCTTGTGACGAGCATGAACTTGAAGGCACCGATGAAAACAGTTCTACACACTCGGATTCGGACTCTGACAATTTGAGCGATTTGAACTCGATGTCGGAGTCTGCCCTGGAAGACTATCTTGAAATGTATGAATGGGAGGATGAAGATACCGCGGATTGCAGATGACTTTTGATTTTAGCATGGCAATAGGGTGTACAAAATACCATGGCTCAATCTAGCTACACACCCACTTAGATTCTCAGAACCATTTCGCAATATTAATCTTGTTCGTTCAATGCATTACAAAAATTGCAGAAACGTGACACTACCCGATATAGGCGATGGCCAATGATAGATCACGAGAATTTAACGTCTCCCCATGTCTTCACCCTCACCTTCGCCATCTCCAGCACCCGCACAGTCTTTGCTCTCTCTCGCTTTCTCTCTCGACTATGCACACAACTCTCGCTCTCCTTCTCCCCTCCATTCCGCTTCCTCCTCCATTTCTCAAGGCCCTATTCTCCGAATCTCCCAGCAAATATCTCCCGCCCTCTTCTCTAATGAGCTGGAGTATCTGTATACAGGAAGGGGTCTCGGTGAAGCTTTCGAATTCCTCATACTTCTTGAGTCACGAGATCTCGTTGACGCCGAGGAAAATCGTATAGACAAGATGCACAAGGACCTCGGACTCATTTACATGTGGTGCTCTCGCCTCTACTCAGACATTCGTATTTCCCTCACCGGCACTTATTCTTCCTCCAATCCAGAGCATACCACCGCAATATTCTCTTCTCACTGCTTCGTTCTCATCTCTTGTTCCCCCCACTTCCGAGCCCATCTTCTCACCTGGGGCCCCAAGCCACCCATCACTGCTGGATCCTCCCCCCGGGTGAACCACAGTCACTCTCCCCTCTCCCTCATTTTCTCTCATCGAACATATGACTTAGATACCGCATTTGCAATTCTTCAATCAGCAGATTATCTTTCTCTATCTCAACTTCACAATGAGGTCCAAGCCCGCATCGCTTACGAGATGCCTCCATGGCCTCTATCATCCATTCCTCAAATTCGAAGAATACGAATGTATTACCAATGCCAAGTGGGGCATTGGTGGTTGTCGATGCCACCAGTGTGCCCGCAGAGTTCCTCGTGTACTCGAATTTGCCCTCGCAGATGACGTCAGCAACAACTACCTGGAACGTGGTGCACGACGCGCTCTCGTGGGTCTCTTTGGTGAAGGTTGGTAATGCTGAATTCACCACTTTATCTCAGAAAGTACGTGACAGCGTGCCAAGGGGTTGGCAAGCGCACCCACCCGCTTCGACGTAACTACACGATGATGTGGCGTTGGCCACTGGACGCACCCCTCATTGCGCCGTGCATCCGAACGAACGAACGAATGCGCATGCACTATCAACCTCATCATGCCCCATGCCCTCTCCTCGCTCAATGCACCAGAACGGACTGGACATCGTCAACATGATGCGACCACTCAAGTGGGAGCATGCCACGACAACAATGCCAACGACAGTGGGAACGGAACAAAACAACAATGGGCACCAGCATACCCCGAAGCGACAATGTCGATGGCGATGGCAACTTGCTGTGGTACCAGCAAGTCACGATGCGGGAATGGGAACGGGGTGGAGCAACAATGGCAACATGCCGCGGCACCGACATATCACAATGCAACAACAGGAATGGGACAGGACGGCACCGACCGGAAGATGACTGTGATGAAGACAATAAGTGCCGTGCACTGGGACGGGTACACGGAGGCTGGAGCTAGTACCCACACCCATGCCCGAGATCCTATGCATCACCAGATTGTTCATGAACAACTCTCCCGCTAGCGTGACCTCGGACTCTTTTCCTGGCGCATTAGATCAGACTCGTATTTGTATTTCTTTGTATGCTACACTACGATATATATTTCATAAGGGGCGTATCTGGTATCATCAGAATTGACCTACAACATCCAGTCTCTGCATAGAATGAGAACTTCAGGCAAGCACAATACTTCTAGATAGTTGATGTATCTGAAATTTGAGATACATAGGATTGTAATGTCTGACTTACATCAGTTCATGAAACATACAAGGTCCTATATGATAAGAGTAGATAATGAATATCTTCCATAGCATGTATATCATAGTGGGTAATTTTGTGTCTATGACCATCAATGTAATGCTTATGTAGCACATCACAATAAAAACAGAGTTAAAGGCATAGATCATCAAGTGTCATAGAATGTTATTAAGACCTGACCTGATAGGATATTATCCAATGGTATCATTATGATATGAACATTAACAGTGATTACAATGTCAGTGCCACAATTATACAAATATGACCCATGTCATATCATATAGGGATTCAAATGATAGTTGATACAATATCAGCCAAGGAATATAAGCCATTATACACTCATCAACATTATGATTACACAAAGATAATGGCATAGATACAATTATTTTTTGTAGATGACTGATAACTTCCTGACCATTTTTATCTGGGAATATCAGCTCTTCCCTAATTTCCTGATGTACTTGACCGTTGCCTCAAAAAAAAAAATAAAATAAAATAAAAAATAAAAAATAAAAGAAAGATCGTATCCACTGCCCAGATGCCCAGATCTTTAGGAAATCTAGATCGCGTCACTCTCTTGAATCATTATTTGAGAGCCTCTCGAAGAAGCCTCGGAACGTAACTCAGGCTTGTGCCTACTTACTTATCAGACTTTGTTATCATGTGTCAATCATGTGGCACCGGCGTCACTGTCAAACTGTAGACATATCGACGTACTGATCACGGCATACTATCTTTGGACCGGTGTTGCAAAATGACAGGGAGTTGCAAAACCATGTCTAGCTCATGCAACACCACACATTTTGGTCTGAGCTGGTACATCTAGGATGAGATACGATTGATTAGTCTGCTTGTATTTTTTTTGGAATGAAAGGATGGGTATTCATCTCCTGGTGTCTCGTTTATACCTTATGGTCAGGTGTATTCAGTTACAAGTGTCAGGGCAATACACAGATTGCATCAAAAAAATACACAAAAAATCCTATGGATACTTCATATTGTTGCCTAGCTGCCTGGCATGTTTCTAAGGTCATAAGATCACTGTAAGAGACCATGCGACTCCCAAAGTCCATGGTGCACAAAGTGTGACAGTGGTGAGCGGACTTAGCGGAGTGTGTTTCAGCAGCAATGGCAATGTACGGCAAACTTGCATAGAAATTGAGTGAAGACTAGGCATGCCAGTTGCATGCCAGTGCAGTGCGTTTGCACCAGAACACAAGTGCGGAAACTCAGTGATGAACAGGAGAAGAAAATACAAGATGTCTGCTCCCATCTTCACACTTTAGATTATCCTAATCTCTATGCTGCTGCTCAGGAGCATGGCATATCATACCATACACTTCAACGGCGATTTCTTGGTCTCTCGCAGCCCTACAATAAAGCACATGCATACCAGCAACTCTTGTCACTGATGAAGGAATCTGTGCTTATTGACTGGATCAAGCACCTTAGCTCTATGGGTCATCCTGTCAGCAAACGGAAAATACGGGTCAAAGCAGAAGTGCTTTGTGGTACCAAACCTGGTCAGCAATGGGTCAGAGGCTTCCTACAGTGGCATCCGGACATTATCCTTGGCAAGCCATCTGCATTGGATCCACAACGGTGTCAGAGCTTCAATCGAACAGTCGTTGAGCAGCATTTTGAACTTCTCAAGATGGTCCTCGAGGAGAAGGGAATCCCTTCAGAAAATATCTACAACATGGATGAGAAAGGTTATCAGCGAGGGGGAGGGTGAAAGTTATCTCCAGAGAAGTACTTCGTACCTCGTGGCAGATTCCCAAAGTACAAAGCACATAGCGGAAACCTTGAACTGGTCACCGTCATTGAGTGTGTCTCAGCTGATGGTTGTAGCATTGCCCCTGGATTCGTATTCGCAGGGAAATCATACCACAAGAAGTGGTTCAAAAAGCATCCTGATATATGGTAAACCGAAACCTGGTCTCATTGAAGACATTTGCTAATCTGCCAGTTTTAGCGTTGCGACATCGCCGAATGGTTGGACAGACAACTTTATCTGTACAAAGTGGTTTGAAACCTGCTTTGTCCCACAGGCAACAGCACGTAATCTATCTGGGCGACCAATTCTTCTTATCTACGATGGTCATGGTTCTCATGTCACAAAGGAAATGCATGATCTTGCTATCAACCATAATATTGAATTATTTTGTCTTCCCCCTTATATGACACACGAACTACAGCCTCTTGATGTTGGCATTTTTGGCCCGCTCCAACGAGCATGGTACAAACGCTGTGAGGAGACATTTGATGTGACAGGGGAGGAAATTCCTAGGTCGGATTTCATTAATCACTACATGGTGGCTCGTGCCCAGGCATTTACAGCGGAGATCATTACAAAAGCCTGGAAGAACAGTGGGATACGTCCACTCAACCCCCACATCTTCACCAACAGAGATTTTGCACCAAGCATGGCAACGTCTACGGAAGCTCATGTTCCATCATCATACCCCATCCAACCTCACGATCTCCACAAATACCCCATATCCTCCCAGTTCACACAAGAATTTGATTCTGCCAACTCGGATGATGGCACCTCCACTGGCGAGTCAGAGTCAGACAGGGAGGATTCCAGCGGGTCTTCAAAGTCAGACCTTGAAGCCGGCAACTCGGATGCAGGGTTTGACAGCTCTGACGATGATGATGATTCTGGTAAACCCATCCCTGCCAGTGCGACACACAGTCACCCTGCATCGACTACTGGCATTCCCTCCTCCGTGTTGCAACCACAAGCGTCACCACTGTCCGAACTTGAGCCTGACAAGCAGATGCAAATTGCTATGCTACAGGCTCAGGTAAAACGTCTCGAAACTCAAGTGCAGACTATGAATACCGAACTGGAGAATGCAAAAGCACATTGTGCCTTGGCATTACATGAGATGGGATTGATGAGCAAGCGGTTGAATAAAAAAAAAAAAGGTCGCGTGCACGGAACATCAATGCACGATGGCTAACTTCAGCAGAGGGGCTTCAGGAGTGCAAATCACAGGATGCTGCGTGGGCAGAAAAAAAAAGGAAGCAGGAAGAGGTAGCAGCACGCAAAGCTGCAAAGCAAGCGGATCAGGTCACGCGGCACGCGGCACAGGGTTCCAGCGGATTTCGTTTCAGTGGCGCATTGTCGATGAGAGGCAAAGAAGATCTTATTGACATTGCTATGCAGCTCAAGATCGACGCTACGGGCACCAAGGCCGACTTACTGAAGTCCATCCGAACCTATTTCGACACTCACACTGATCTCAAAATGGACCCACGATTTGAAGGACTGTTTGGTGGCCGTTCACGCATTGCTAGCCAGAAATTTGAACATACTCCCAATAAAGCCAGTCCTGACTTCGAGAACATTGTACCTGCAGTCCAAATTGGCTCTTTCGCCACTTCGACGGGCATCTCACAGCCATCTATCAATGCGACACCACTTTTTTCTATGCCGGCTATCCCATTCTCGGACCATAACATCAAACACCAACTCGACGACAATACCTTTCCACCCCACTTATTACAGAACTTTAATGGATCCTACATACACTACCCATCTTATCCGTCCATAGCCAATCCTAATTCCGAGCTGACTATGTATGCATCATCTAGTACCTCCT